>JAKSZP010007630.1:0-12863 GCA_022478985.1 Massospora cicadina
AAAAAAAAAAAAAAAAAACAGGGATTCCCCTAAAAATTCTAAAAAATAATGGCCATATTAACACAATCATTAAATTTGTGAAATATGATGACCTTATGGTGACCACTCAAGTTTTTTTCCTCCCTACCATCCTGCAACCAATGGAATGGTAGAGTGTGAAAATTTTTTTAACAAACCATATGGAAAATGACCATGTTTAAACCCTCTTTGGCCCCAAATATTCACCTGTGCAATTCAGCCTATTAAATAAGTTATCATCAGTTATTAAGATGTCCCCTTTCAAACTCTTTTGGGGGGGAACCCCACAACTGCCATCTAAAATACAAGCTATTTTTTATAAAACAAACCCCTGAGGTTACTATGGGGAAATATTACTAATTAGACTATCTGACTCCAGGCCTTTGGCTTTAAAAATGTAATCTCTTTCCCAGGAAATAATAGGTTTAACAATTAGTAAACTCCTCAAAACATCTTTATACGTGGTTTTTTAATTTTTTTTTACCATCATTGACCAGGTGAATGTGATGAAATTAGGGACTAATTGGTCAGGACCTCAAAGTCATTTTTAAAAAAAGGATGAACACTATACTATGAAAGTCACTCAAGGAACTATGATTAATAAAGTAAAAGTCAAGTTTCTTCGACCTTTCCCCCCCTGGCAAGATCTAAAAGGGGGCATTGTTGGGATTCCAACATGAAATAGCATTTGAATACATCTTATGACAGGATCTGAACCCAATACAGCAATATGATATATATTGACAGGGATAATCCCGCTAAATACAAAGTCTCCCAATATCAGGTTTAAAACCAAAGTTATTCAAATATTTCTTGAAAAAAACCTCCATTGCGGTTTAACCTGTTCTATGAGATGATCAAACCCTTTTAACTGAAAAACTAAATTTCCCAGAATCCCCAATTGCTATAAATCTTAACCGGTAAACACTTAGGGATTTCCCTAAGAATAATTATAAAACTACTATATTTTTCATTTTAAAGATATGAAAAAAAAAGCTTTTTTTTCCCCTTTAATATCACTTTTAGTAACATATTTCTCCAATTTCCCCAAGATTGACAATAAACCAGGAAATATGAGAAAATTTTTCCCAAAAACCCCGTTGGGCAAAAGGGGCCAACGTGAAAGGCCCAAAGTCCTAAAACCCGCCAGGGAAAACGACCCAGTGGAATGTTGACCATCCTCCCAAAAAGGGGGAGCACAGCGCCCACCTGAGGTTTTTCAATTTCTGCAAAAAATGGGTGCATACCCCAAAAATAGAACACCCCCAACCCCTTGTCCTCCCGGCACAGCCAAATTTTATGGTCAGCGATACTTCCCTCAAATCATGGGAAAAAATGGGGAGGCCTTCCCCAAGACTTTCCAAAAACACCATCTCGTAAATTAAAAAAATTTACATAAGGATGGGTGGATGTCAGGTTTGTCCATGGAGGAAGCGGTGGAACAGCAAAAGTCATATTCTCCAAAAAAATTAACAATGAAGACCGCACCATATGGTGCCACACAAGGGAACAACAAAGACCACATCTATTTGACACTCCCAAGCACCGTGCACCATGATATCCTTGTAAACAAGCTCTGGGGGCCTAAAAGGTTACAGCTAATCAAACAGTTTGAATTTGAAAAATTTTCCCCCTCCTGCCCCACCTGTGTACAGGGAAGGCAATAGCCATTATAAAACCTGATCTTTACGTGGTAGAGGATATCACCCTCATTCCACGCATGGTGACCATAAACCTCCCAATGGCAGCGTATCTCCCCCCTTCCCATCACACTGGAACACCCCCCCCTTTCTGTGTTCCCCAGCTATAGGCCAAAAAGACCATGCGTGCCTAATAAAGTGCGGGATAAAAGCACCAAATTTTGTGAGGACAATATTGACGAAACAAGTCCAATTTTTGGAAAAATTTAAAGGGTCCACTTTCGCCTTCTATTGGGGTGAAAAGCCGAAGTTGCTTTGGTTGAGCCCATTTTGTAAGGACTGTCATCACGCATAGACTGCCTCCCAAGCGGCCCGCGATTTCCCACCAATCCCCAATCTCACACCACGTTTCCCCGGGAACAGATTCAGGTGGATGCCATGGCAGCGCAGGGGTATCCAATCGCTCCTACATATAACAAATGCAACCAAAATGATAAATTTTTTCAGACAAAACCAATCAAACACCCCAACCATGCTGGAGTAAACCCCCTACCACTTTGGATCCTCCCAGCTAATCACATGTGATCAGTGATGATTTGGTTCATCCCCGATATGGAAGACCATTTCAGCCAATTCATTGTGGCAACACTCTGCATAAAACCTAATCACCCCAACATCTATTTTTTGCTCATCAAAAACCACAGAAAAGTGGCGAAAGTTTTTCGCTGATGGGGCACAAAACCCCCCAGACTAAAACTCCATGGAGTAATCAACTAAAAAAACCAAACAAAACCAACTACAATTACCAACCAACACACTGGAACTATTCTGGTTAATTAGCCCCATCGCATATGCCCCGAAAAGGAACTGGGTGACCTCAGTGGGTCGCCCCAGCTTTCCCTGATGTGCAGACCCAAAATCACCATGGGCCCTCAACATCGTGGGACCCAAAGGCCCCCCATGTCCCGGGCCCAAAAAAATGGCTTTCCTGCACAATTTTCCCCGTGGAAATCTTGGCTGTCCAAAACCCCCCTGTCCATCGGGGAAGGAGGAGTCATGGTCTCCATGCTCCTCCCAGCCATACCCTTTGGATTTCCCACTGTGGGGTGGTAATTCAACTAACTGTAATCCTCCGAAATTATCTGAATAATTCTCCCATCTGGGGGGATGGCTGCTTCTAGCGGATCTTGAGTGGAATGGAGAAACTTTGGCCATGGCATGTGTTATTAAATGATCCAAACGACTCCCAAAAATTTTCTCGATATCCTCTCAACCCCTTTCCCTGAGGCAACGTTTTCGGGGGCTTTAAACTGCGGGCTTCAATCCCGACTGTTGGCCAATCAAGGCTATCCCTGGGGACATGGAACTAAAATACTAAAGGTAATGCGGGGCCCTTGTGACACCATTCCTAAACAACCCCGCCTGGCCAACATGAGAGGCCCCACCACAACAATAACCAGCGGGCTAATGACCTGGATTGACCTGATGCTCGCCCCTATAGACTTCCATCACCAGGAAAGATTTTCCAACAATTATACCTTTCTCTGACCACCAAATGGTCTCTAGCGATATATCCTTGAAAAAATCCCAAAAAGCCACCAACCTGGCCGGGTTCACCCCCCATCCATCTTCCAGGCAAATTTTGGATCAAAGTGTCCCGAAAAAAGATGACCACCCAAGGGGAACCCTTCCCGTGGGAAATTTTAAAGGCTCAAAAACCCAGAAAGCCTGCCACCTGAACTCCAGAAAAACAGCTGCGATATCTGTGACAATCTTCAAGGCTATCAGACAGCTTCAACATTGAAAACAACACACCTAGCAGGGATACAGCCCCCAATGGGGCCGCCTGTGGTTCACTATCTACCTAAACTCCCTCTTTAGAAAACACCACACTACACTGAAGTATGCTAAAAACAAAATACATCATATCCGAAAAAACTCACCCCAAAATTTTTCCCCCTTTTAAACCAATTTTAACCAGCGACTTGCACACAGGTCCGCTGAGCAGATGTCCCGGCGTCCCCCTCAAATATCGGCCTTAAACCAATTTCACCAACCTGTAAAGGCGGATTTCCCTCACCTAAAAAAATTGGAAAAATTTTATTCCCCTTTTTGACACTATAGCTGATCAACCGACCCTTTTCCCCTCATCACTAAAAAAGAACTATGGGAGAAAAAAAAGATCAACTCCCCAAAAGTGCCCTGGGCCTGATGGCCTCCATAGATTTTTTAAAAAATTTTGACTATATTGCACCAAATACTGGCAACTATGAACAAGTGCCTGGGGACACAACCCTTCTACCTGGCGGCAAAACCAATGTGGTCACACTCTTCAAAAAAAAAAACATAAAGACCTAAACAACTGGCTCAATCGCTCTCACCTATACTGACACCAAAATACTAACTAAGATCTTAACTAAGCGTCTGGGTTGCATTACTCAGACAGCCCCCTCCCCCATCTGTTTGGCTTCATCCCAAATCCTCAATTTGGGATAACATCCCCAACAATTGCCAACATCTGCCAAACTAACCCCCAAGGGGCCCCCTTTCTTTCCTGGACCACAAAAAAACATACAACCGAGTGCCGGGGTTCCAAACAGTGTCTAAAAGGGTTATAACCTAACCCCCTTTTATAAACTGGGCGCTCCTCCTAACCCCTCAGCCAGGTTTTAATAAAGGCCCGGTTTCCCCTTGCACCATCACCCCCAAGGGGCCTCAAACAAAGGGGACCCGCTTTGCCCCTACTATACAATTCACCCTTTACCCTCTCCTCCGCATTGTAAACTCAAAACTCACTGGAATCAGGTTGGAAAGGGCAACTACACAAAAAGCCCCCTTTTCTGCACTGCGTTATTGGAGTCTCAGGCAATAGGGATTCAGGGCGATTTAGCACATTATTCACCAGTATGAGTCAGTGAGTAACGCCATTTAACAAACGAAAACAGAGGTAATTGTGATGGGAAATTTGTTTTAACTGGGATCCCCCCCCACAAACCAACCCCCACACATCCAAACACAACAATCCAACCAGTAAAATCACTGTGTTTCCCTTTGCCCCCACCCCCCCCACCAACCCAGTCCCTCATCTGGTCATATGGCTCGAAGCTGGTGGATATCAATTTACACCATCAAAACCAACATTTTGGATAACATCACAAATGTGACATGTATGGGAGGGTAAAGCTGTTTGCTGGAAGGTTGTGTTAGTTAACTCCTAATCTTGTCAAAGTTATGTTTTGCTGCCCCGCGCTTTCCCGCTCCGCCAACCCAACGCGTCTACGCTCCTGCAAAAGGGTTGTCTGGTTACCGCCTGTGGCTGGAGACCATGTACAGCCCCCGGGGGAAAAGGGGCGATGGGCTGCTCCCTTCACAGAATGAGCAATGCAAATCCTCGGCTCATGGGTAGCTCTCAACCCCAGCCCCCATCCCCCCCCTGGGCTAAGGCACCCAAACCAACTTCCAAGGGCACTACATCTGAGGGCCCTCTCCCAAACCCCGCAACTCTGATGAAGTACCTTGCAACACATCCAAATGCCCCAGGACCCAAAACACCAACAGATATTTCGAATGCATCCCGTACAACCCAATAAATTGGAGCTTCTCTTTGCCACAATCCAAAGACATTAACCCCCAAACTGGTTACATGCAACTCCACAGGGGGCAAATAGTGACTAACGCTCCTGCCTCACTACCATCCTTTCCTCTATCCCAATTGAACCTAGACTCAAATCATATGACTTGGGACTCAAAAGCAGGTGTGGGGCCCCCATGCCCCCTCATCCCCACAAGGGGCTCCCGTATGGCGCTACATGCGGGTACATTTAAACAAACCCACTTTCTCAATGTTCAAGACATGCGCCATTGCAGCGGACCCAACACACCCAGCACAGCCTGGAAGAGTGCCCCGCCATCCGTGCATATCTGGGCCAACGTGATTCACTTGGTTCAACAATCACCAACAGCTGAATTCTGACTATCCCGTGATATCCTGGCACTCAACATGGCCTCACCTATCCCCAGACGCTAAGGCTCTAATTGTGAGTATAGCAATATGGTCCATCCACACAATTACCCTCTGACGCTTTCAACGGGATCCTCCACAATTTCAAACCAAGCCATTGTCAGGTTCCACAGCCATTTGGCTGACCACTTCCAAGACTGGCTGTTCGGATTACTCCAACGCAAGAGGAAGAAATGGATGGGCAACTGGATTCCAATCTGGTTCCTTCATTATATCATTGAAAACCTCACAGTCTTCATAGGCGGTACACCCTACTAGCCCCTGAGCTGCCATGCCACTTAAGGTCTAGTCATCCACCACCCGTGGCTCCTAGCCACACCCAAGTGTGCCAAGTCATATCTTTTGAGTTCCATTGTTTTGCGCTCTCTTCCCTCTTCTGTTTTCCGCTTTCCTCTTCTCCTACATATTGGATGCATCTGTCCCCTGGTCAGTCATCCTCAAATAAATAAAAAGATATGTAAAAAATAATTTTTCACTTTATTAGCTTTTTATACTAGTAGCTAGTGACAATTTTTCCATGATATGCCAACCTTGTAGTTTTTTCCCATGTTGAAGACTTTATTTTTTATCAAATTAAACCTTTCCACAAAGCCTTCACCCAGAACTTTGGGTTTCATGGACCCTTCATATCATAAGGATGGTAAAAGCCCATGCATCCGTACACAATCCACTTTGGAAATCACTGTTTCAAATATTGAAATCAAGTATGATATCAATAGTAAGCTTCAATTTCAAAATTACTAGATAAGAGCAACTAATTTAGAGATCATTTAGCCTCATTAAACTAATAGCAAAGAATATATAGGAAAATAATATAATGATTCTTTTGTAAATCTCTGCTACTAGAATTTAATTCTAAAACTTAGATTGCATATACTGAAAAATTAAAGCTGTGCTTATATCATAGTACCTTGGACTAAAAAGCTAGAATATTTACCCATTTGTATTTAGATTTAGTTGAATCTAGAAGCTGTAATAATGTATGACTGTTTCTATGAGACAGTGTAAAATTAGCAATATTACACTATTGTTTTCAAGTTGTGACTTTTTGTTGGATAGAAGCGTGAAGACAAAAGATCTTTACATTTTGTCAATTATAAAAGATTTCAACCTACCCACATTTGACTTGAAATAATAGAATCTTTTATTTCTTGATACATGTTATTGAACTAAGAAAAGGGGCATCATGCTTCAGGTGCACAGGTTATAAATACATAACTACTTTAATTATTGTTGATGACAGTAACCTTAGTACAAGCTTCACAAAAGGAAATATATTCTCAACAAAGAGGTTTATATTATAAATCAATTGAGCACATCTTATTATATAATACTTCCAGTGGCTCAGGGGCTTGAAAAAAAATCTTTATTGTAGGCTGGGCTCAGCTACAGTGTAAAAAGGTATTTTCCAGATGACAATCTCTCTCTTATACGTTCTACTCATTTCCAAAGCTCTTATTGGTGCAATTTCTGGTTATTACGCACTACTAAAGAACTGGAAAAGAGGAGTGATATCAAAATTATGACAGGAAACCAAATTTCTATGATTGGGGTGTTTCCATTTTTAAGCAATTCTCCAATTGAAATAAAGTTACAGTGGATAGTCATAGTAGTAATAGGAACTTGCCATTTGTTATAGACTGACTGAAAGTAAGGATTTTATTAGTAACCCAATATAATAGGCAATATTTGAAACCAAGGCCACAAATTAAAGTGATCCCTTAAATTAAGGAAACAAATGTTGCACCTGGGGTTTATTAATTTTTTCAGCCGTCATAAATAACATGGAATGAAAAAACTGTGTTAAAAATAATAATAAATTTATACAACTTTATAAACTACTTTAAAACTTTGGCCCTGGGACAAGAAAAATTACAATAAATGTTCAAACCCTATATTTAGCTATCAGTTAAAATCAAAATCAGATAAAGAATCATAATTAGATGGTTGGTTAAACCAAATGCAACAGGTCCCAACACTTGACTAAACATCAGAGAGAAAAGATGGCTAAAAGCAAAAAATCATTGAAAACTAAAGGCTGTGAGGCCAGAACGTTGTTGGTACGTCATTAGGAACTTAGAGGCACCCAGTTAATGAGGTGACTTTTAACAAGATCCTATAAAGTGTAGCCATCATTATATGTCTTCTTATGATCTCAAAAGGCCCTTTCCATAAGTGCTCCGCTTACTAGTCCCTAGACCCATGATTATCATAATATAAACCAACTCTTCTACTTCAAAATTGATGAAAAGGGATGCCAATCTTTGTTATCAAGTTCTTTTTTTAGTATTAGTTGGTTGTTATCAAGTTCTTGAGAACTTATATCCCAAGCTGGTACCATATAATATATGCTCTGCCATGTAACTGAATTAAAATGTTGAATCAACTTCTCCATATACTCAGTGATACTAATTTCTCTTGGTCATTACAAGAATATAGGATTGGGTGAAGCTCATAGCTTGGGCCATAAAGTAAGGTGAATGGAGGGTCCTTTTGTTTAAGTGAAAAGAGATATTTTACACAAAAATGATGGAAAGCAATAAAAGGTCAAGATGGACGTCTTGGCGTAATCAATTTCTATAGGATCATAATAAGATTAACATTTACTTATATCTTGGTGCTGTTGGTCTCATAGTGATGGTGTTTAGGCAATCCCCGTCATACATACATCAAGTAATTGAGCTTAGAAATAATATGAGATGTAAAATTACTCACATTATCTGTCAAAAGAGACTGTGGGCATCCATGCTGATAATTTATATTTTCTGGATTAAGCCAAGTAGGTCATAGCACCCAAGCCTTTAATTGCTTTTGTATCCAACCATTTATTGAGGTGATTGATGTTCAAATTTATAAAATTATGAATTGCCCATAACTATTGACCAATTGCCCAAAACATTAATATAGATGGTGTGCCAGGAAAAGTTTTTTTACTATTTGATATGCAATGTCTTTACAAAAAGTGCATCACCTTACCATTTTATTACAACAGCTGAATATCTCATGAATATTGAAATTCATTGATTCCCAGTAGTATTTTTTTTCAAAAGCGCAAGCGTCTTCTTAAAATGGCTATGGTCATTGCTTTGTTGTCTTAATAATAATACAGTTCACTCCATTGGTTGAAGTATATGATATTGCTGATTGTAGATCAATATCTAAAGCTTCCCAGCTTTGACAGCAGTGTTCTTCCTTAAAGTTTATTTGGAGTGCTGAACTCTGAAAGTTGGTTGTCATATCTTGGGGCTAGAACTTTATCAACTAAATTATTGGACACATCAATTGTTAAGACCACAGGGGGAGTAATGATAACTAATCAACTTTGATGCTTTATGCCAAGTATAGTATTATTACAATAGTAGTATTTAAATTTCAAAGCCCATTAGCCACCCTTCCATCCCCTTTAGGTTTTGTAGCCAGCGAAATGAGATATTATCAATTACTACAGTGAAATGCACTTCATATACATAGACCCAGAAGCGTTTAAAAGCGTTGACAAATGCCAGACACTCCTTCTCAGTTAACATATAATTATGTTCATAAACACTAAAGTTCATCTGCAATAGGCTATGGGATGCTCTTCACACAGAATTTAATATATGGTAATGATGACCCTAAAGCGGTGAGAGTAGCATATGCCTGAGTAATAAATGGTTTATTGAAATTAAAATCATAAAGCAGCACTTGGTTGAGGCAAAGCATAATCATTTTAAAAGGCCAGCTGGAGATCCCAGTCTACTCAAAATGGTACACCAGTTTTTGATGAGGTGATTTATTGTTTCACCAATTTTGCTAAAATTTTAACACATTGGCAGTAATAGCAATAGTTCCAAGAAACACCTGAATATTGTGCTTAATGCTATGCCACATCAATTGTTAAATGGCTTCAATCTTTGCTAGCTGAGGCCTTAGGCTCTGTTTGTCAGTGATGAACCCCATGTATTTGAGTTTTTCTAAAAAAGTTGCACAACCCAGTGATTACTTTTAAGATCAGACTAGAAATATGGCGTAAGACTACTCCCAGGTGTTGTAGGTGTTTATTGAAAAACTTGGGGAAAAACGTTTATATCATCAAAATAAACTAAAACACAAAAACTTTAAATCATCTAGTACACTACTAAAGCTGACTGAAAAGTTAAGGGGTATTTCATCTCCTGCAGCATCCTAGTAGGTTGGTAGAGGCCCTGGTCCATAATTATGGTGCATTTTTCCTGCTTCTCTTTAGAGTGCTCAATATGCCAATTACTCAGAAAGTAAAGCATTTGGTGAAAAGTTATTTGGGCCGCCCAAGCGGTCTAACACATCAATTAATGGTAAGGGATAAGAGACATTTTTGGTGATATTGTTGAGCTTTTTAACCCTATTTTTAATTAAATTTAGACCATCTTTATCTTGATAATCAACATTGGGGAATCTTAAGGATTTTTGGAGGTTATAACATCATATGTTGATTCATATATGCAATTTCTTTATAAGTGACTTTGTTGTAACTGGTTTGTCAAACTATCTGTGATTTTTTATTTGCTTAAGTTTACATTTTGACTAGTAAAAAGACACTGGGTTTTATGCGTAGTAAATTTTGACTCACACTGCAGCCCCTAGATTATATGTAGTGGTCCAAGCTGTATTGATTTTCTGTTGTCCATTTCACAGGTCCTTTGTTCCTTAGCATTTACAATGGTTAACCAAATCCATAATCCCAGATGTTGGAATTGGGGGCTCTTTTTAGGCTCTCAGGTGCTTTTAGCCCATGATTTCAACAATATAGATGCAGGAGAGTTAATACTCTAAACTGCAGCTTTATATTATTAAGGATTCTTATTAAGCACCGGAGGGCTCAATTTGTCTAAACTAGATATGGCTTACATTGTAAGTGCAATTTTAAAACTGGAAGAGCATAATCCGCCATTTTACATATGGCATGTTTAATAAAATTCTTCAGCCCCAAAAGGGGCTATTGGGTTGAAAAATATTTGCACCCCTTAGAAACCTCTTCAAGCTTATATAAAATTTGTTTTTTGTTTAAAAACGACACTGCATTAATGCTACCCTTGGGTGAACTTGGCAGACTGCAGCTGATTATTCAGGGGACTATTGGAGTAATTGCAATACTAAATGGCAGAATTCCCCCAAAGAATCAGAGAGGCATTTCATAGTAACAAAATTTGGTTATTCCCCCCCAGACTTTCTTACTTATAGTTTGAAAAACTGTTTTCCCTTTTTCGTGCATTTTCCTTTTTTTTCACCAAAAATGGCTCAGTTTTATATTCCCATTATATATTTTTTAAAAACCCAAATTTTTCTGCAATGGTAAAATGTTTTAAATCCCTGTTTTCTGACAGTCCCTTGGTAATTTGATAATCAGCTTTTTTCATTATGGAAAATTTTTAGTCCTAATCAATCATCGTCCTGCCTAAGTTGGAGATACTCTTTTAGGCTACCACTCTTGTTTCTACTTAATAGCCCTGAACAGCACCAATCTAATTATAGTAGAAAAAGGTTTTTTTTAGTATAGTGGTTCCCAAACCCCGGGTAGCCCCCCCTTTATTTCATTTTGGCCAAACAAAGGTTATTGTAAAAAAAAAATTCCTAATATGGCACATCTGAAAAACCCCCCGGGAACCCATATCATGGAGGAGCTTTGGGAAAATTTTTTGTCGCCCCCTTTAGCTGGCGGATCATCGACAACATTTGGTAGGACGTAGAACATGTGCATAGGGAGGTATGATTGGGGATTTATTCTTGATGGGGCTGGTAGTGTCCATTCCTCAACACATTTGCAATTGACTAAAAAAGTGTGAGAGCAGGCACAAAAGTGAATGCTTTGATGACCATCAAGTATTAGGATAATTAGGATTAAAAAGAAATTTTTGCCTTAATGCAAGCATTCGTCACACCAAAAGCAAGCTTCTCAATTTAATACTTCACGTCTTCCTCAAGCCAGGGGGAAAATTGGGATGGCAATACCCTCAAAAAGGGGCTATCGCCCCATGAAGTTCATTGAAGTAGGGGTGATGGCGGGGGAACTGCAGCTCAACTGTTTTTCTTTAAAAAATATCATAAATTATAAACTGTTTTGATGAAAAAATGCAGGGATATGAATTGGGAGGGACATTGAAGAACTCCTTCGAAGAAAAATCCAGTTTCAAGGTAGGGGTTTTTTTAAATATTAAAATGAATGGATTGGACTCACCACACTGGGCCAGCCACAGAATTGGGGAGTGGCAGGGGCTGATTGGCCACATGTAGTTGACCCGGCAGCTTAGCTTAAAATATTTCATTCATCAACTCAGGTTCAGTAATCCAGTTGAATTATTATTAATCTTTTAAAACTTTACTTTTAATTGACAGACCCTTTTTGGGCACGCCTTTTAAGTTGGTCAAGATAATTGATTTTTGGATTTTTGCCAGGTGATATTCCCCAATATTAACAAAATTAATGTAATTTAATTGAGGGTGATTCCCGTTTATTATGCTGATTTTTATTCAATATTTTTATGATAAACCCCAAATTTGTCTCCCCTTTTGGTTATGTTGATATTTTGATCCTTAAATCAAAAAATTATTGATCATCCTGATTGAAAAATTTTAGTCTCAACACAGGCAACTGGGCCAAGGATCTTAAATAACTAATACTATCAATCAAGATGGTGAAGTGCTTAAATTAAACGTTGAAGTATCAGAAAATGATCCCCAAATTTTTTTTCAGTCAAAATTCAACATGTTGACCTATAATGAGGATGTGAAACTAATTAATGATTATTAGATACGTTGAAAAAAAATTTTGACTTCACAAAGGTATTAGGAATATCACCAACAGCATTTTTTGGGTTTTTTTTTAGGGGACATATGCTGAGGATGCAAATCAATTAATAATATTAATTAAGCTGATATAGTTCTATTTTTCCCCTTGAAATCACTTTCAAGTGATTTTATTATAAAAACAGAAAGAAGTAAAAATTGGATCAACCGCCAATTGCGGCCATTCAATCCCCCAAAGATGTCAGATTTGCCACCAGCTGCTCCCGTGTGGGGCAGTGGGAAAACCCCCCAGAATTTTCTGTCCGGCGGGAAAATTCGCCCCAGTCGGATCGTCCATTCAAAAAAGTCCTTGGGGGTTTAGTCCCCGGGGGTCTCGCCATTCACCGGCACAAACCCGGCAGTGCCTCCCGCCCCTCATTCTC
>JAKSZP010007631.1:0-12813 GCA_022478985.1 Massospora cicadina
AATTGTTGGAGGCAGGCCCTAAGGTATTCCCAGTTTACTCTATCATAGGCCTTTTGTTGGTCCAAGAATACAAGTGCCCCAGAGGCTGTGGACTGACACACATTAGCCACAGAGTGCACGTTATCCCAAATCGACCTTCTGGGGATGAAACTGAATTGTTCTGGAAAGATGGTGGCAGA
Source organism: Massospora cicadina (assembly GCA_022478985.1). Classification (NCBI taxonomy): domain Eukaryota; kingdom Fungi; phylum Entomophthoromycota; class Entomophthoromycetes; order Entomophthorales; family Entomophthoraceae; genus Massospora; species Massospora cicadina. The sequence continues at coordinate 180 of JAKSZP010007631.1, forward strand.
TGCTACAGTCCCTAAACGGTTAGCCATGATTTTTGTTAAAATTTTGGTGTCTGTGTTTGTTAGAGAAATGGGGCGCCAGTTGGCTAAGTCTAGCCTATCCCCTTTCTTGAAGAGTGTGACTGTAAAAGCCTCATGTCCTCCTGGTAGGAGGCGCGTTTCCAACAGGCTTTGGTTGAGTGAGGCTAGCAGCAATGGGGATATGTATTTAAAATATTTTTTGTAGAACTCATATGGAATGCCATCTGGGCCTGGGCATTTTGGTTTGGCGCACCGCAAATGGTAGTCCATAAAGCATTTGGAGTAATTAAATTCATTATTTCTGGGTATCAGAAAATGGTGTGGATATGAGCTCTGTCGAGAAATTCTGCCATTTTGGCCGGCTGAATTGGTTTGGCTCGGTATAACTCAAAGTAATATCTTTGCGTTTTGATTACCACTTCAGCCGGTGTGTCCACGATAGAATTATCTGATCTTCGCACCTGTGTGCAGGCCACGCTCTGGCGTGGTGCAAAATTTTTTTTGAAGAAGTATGCGGTGCACTTGTCGCCTTTAGTGATGCGTGTGGCCCTGTATTGGACACAAACCCGATGTTTGTGTTGCCTTTCAAGTGCGTTGAGGTGTGCTGCTGCCTCCGCCCACTTCTGGCCCCATGCAGGGCTATATCCTGAGGCTGGAATATTGGACTTCAAGTGGGCCAATTCCGCCAGCGCGCGCGATATAACTGCCGATGTGGCTCGTGAGCATCTGGATGAGAGATGGCGATAGTGGCGGATGGTGTCTTTTTTGAAAGTTGCCCATGTGGAAATGGGGTCCGCGTAAAACGGTGCAACAAACAATTTTGCCAAAGTAGCCTCTTCCACCCACGTGGAAAAATACTGGTGACGCAAGCTCTGGGGGGCAGATTTTGCACCAATGTGGGCCCTTTGCAACTGTGACGGGTAAGTGGTATGTTATCAAAACCAGTCGGTGGTTGGAGAATTCCATTTTCATTGTTTTGAAGTGGGAGATGTGGGGTTGGAATTTTGCCGGTGCTAGAATAAGGTCAATGCGGGTCATGGACCTTAATTGGCCATTGTGGATGTGGGGACGCGTCATGTTTTTGAGCAGTGGGGCATGTCGCAGCAGCGCATCCATTAACCCAAGGGTGGCTTTTAGAATGCGTAGTTCTACGTGACCCTGTGGGGCGTGGGGTGAGGGCGGCCACCAGTCCGTTGGTGAGGTTAGCCAACAGTTCATGTTGCCGATTAGGAAAGAATTGGGGGGTAGCGGGAGGGATTTGACCAATGAGAAAAATTCCTGACGCTCTTGTGCACCGTTTGGGGCGTAAATGTTGACAATTGTGTGTGCAACATCGGCCCAAGAGAAGTGACAATGAGCACTCGGTCATTTAGGAATGTTTCTGAAAATGTAAATTTGAAAAAATTGTTTTTCTGAATTAGCACCCCACAGTGCTTCAACCAAAAGGATAGGGATGGTAGGAGCATTGTTTTCCAAGTATCCTTGGAACCTCGTGGACAGTGGGTTTCCTGGATGGCCAGGATATCCACGGGTAAATTATTTTGTAAAAAACTCAGTTTCCTAGCCCGAGATGGGGAGGCCTTGAGTCCGGCGATATTCAGCATCCCTAGAGTGAAGGTTTCCCCCATTGCACCTTAGGTGCGAGGGGGTGGGCCCCCTGGCCCACCAGCCTTTTCCAGGTCCCCACGGGCTTTCACAGCAGCGTGGGTATTAGCAGCAATGCTATCAGGGTTTTTGTTAATTTTTGTAGAAAGAGTCACGTTGGCTTCGGCCTTCGCTTTTTGTTTTCCCGACGTCAGACGAATTTTTTGCGGTGCGGATAAGTTCAGTGCACCGTTGAGTGGGGCAAAAAAAATTTTTCGTTTGGGATAGGTCCCAAGTCAGTTTCAACTGGGGCTTGGGTGCAGCGATTGGGTGAGATCGAATCTCCCATCGGATCCTCAGATTGAGTGGCCCATTTGGCTTGGGCCTCCCAATCTGATTGGGTGATGGATTCTCGAGTTGCTTCCGCCGCGAAGGTCTCCATGTCCTCCTGGCGTTGTGAGTGTGGGATGGTGGTGGTGACCTTGGCTGCAGTCCTATGGGCCTGCTTGGCCTTCTTCCACTCCTGTGGGGAGATGGGCTTTACCAATAGGTAGCAGCCTTGTGCTCCCCACGGGAAAGCCTCTTTGGCGCTTGCGGTTGGTTCATAGTGCGCCTCTCCACTGGCCATGGCTGCCGAGGGGTGCTCTTGGAATATAACGCCCTCTTTAATGGGGCACACATGTGCCTTATGGCCGAACGCGTCACACTGGGTGCAAATGGGGGGCACGCTGTCCATGGTTACCCGGAATGGGTGGGTGGTGTGCCCTGCAATGTCAATAAAGGTGGAGTGCGGGATCTGGGTTAGGTCCTTTGCGATCTCCTCAGATGGGGTCAGAACTGCGATGGCTTTGCCAGTGCACAGGTGTGGCATCAGCGTGAAACGTTGCATTTTGAAAGATCATATTTCGCCATATATGGCGAGACCATCTTTCAGGTGTTGCTCCAAAATGTCACGTTTTACCGTAGTAGGCAAAAAGTCAAATGTGAGGAAAATTTGGTTCAATTTTGTCCATCTGGTGCATTTAGTTTTGACGACCTGTTGCCCTTTGGGGAGGTCGACCACTACGCGCACCGCTGCAGCCTCGTCTGCTGCTATTTTGCTTTCAAAACCTAGGTCCAGCCAACCGCATGACATGGAGTGAGGTGCAACGTACACCGCAGTCGGGAAAATTTTGTGTACATCTTCACAAAATTTTTCCCATAGGGCCGTTTTTTGGATGTCCAGATACACATGGACTCCAAATTCTACCAATGAAAGTGGCTGGGAATGTGGCATATTGATGTACTGGTTGCATCGTGCTTGCCACGCAAGTATCTCTGGGGAAATTGTGACCGCCGGTTTTTTTTAGATTTTTTTCTATTCCGCCAGATTCTCCGGGGCGTTTTTGAACGTTAGAGGCCGCGGGCCTTCCGCCTGCTCCTCTTGCCTTGCTTGCCCAACTGCTCCCAGACATGGGCGCAGACTAATCCCCTCTATGAGATTATCAAACTAGATTTAGTCTTGAATTGAATGGGTTGCAAAAGTGTTTGCAACAAGAAAGAAAAGTTTTTATTTTTTTCCTTCAAGAAACGCTTTAAATACTTACCGCGGATTTGATTTAAAACTCTTCCATCTAAGAGATTCTTGATGGAGTAAGCATCAGTTGTCATCTTGGTGATTACTTTAAATGGACCTGACTATAACGCATCCAATTTGTTTCTTCATCAAAGACCACACATATCACAATAGATGACTCTTTCTCCTATTTGATATTCTTCAAGTGTCAGTCAGTTTTTGTCATCCATCAATTTTGCTCATATCCTTTTCTTCAAGGTTGTATCAAATGCTTACAATTGCATATCGATTAGGATACTCTTCAGTCAGTTCAAGTATCACTTGGTACTCATCCCCAATATAGGTTCCACTACCAAATATAATATCGGTGGCAATGCGGCCTTTCTTCCATATAGTAATTCAAATGGCGTCTTTCCCATCACCATATGATGACTAATGTTGTAGGCAAACGTCACCAAACTCAGGTATGTTCCCCACACGGATGTTCTCCCTGTGACTAGCTTCCTTAGCATCACAGCCAGCGTCCCATTGACCCATTCTACAAGTCTGTTCATCTCCTGCTGGTATGGTACTAACATGACTCCTCGGATCCCCATTATTTCATTTAGCCTCAGGATCACATGGGACATGAAGTTGGTCCCATTATCACTCAGTATAACTTGTGGACATCCATGCCATTATACTACTTGATCCAGGATGAATCTCGCAGTACTGGTAGCGTCTACTCTGGTTAGGGCCTTTGTTTTGACCCATCTCATCAGATGGGATGGCTACTATGATGTACATGATTCCCCCTGTGCTCATTGCCAGCGGTCCTATCATTTTGATGGACACCGTGTGCCAGGAGAATCCAGGGCGGACCAAACAGTATCCAGCTGTGTTCTTGTGTGGTTTGTGCAGCTGATACTCCACGCAACAAGCCAGATGATCTTTGACATAGTAGTTGATCAATTCCCAGTAATAATACTGGCGAATATGGTCAGCTGTTCTTCTCAGGCCTCTGTGCCCGACAACCTTGTGAGCCTCTTGTACTATTGCTGCTCTTTCCAATGGTTGTGGGAATAATAGCTGCTTCCCATTGATCGTCTTGAATACTTGTTATCCATAGTCTCGGTTTTTTCCATTGCTTTTTGAAGCGCGCCTTGGATTTCTTGAGGCTCATCCCCAATTCTTCCTTTGACCATTCTCTGGAATAGCTCATCTGCCTGCGGGTATACCAACTGGACCATTGGCAACTGCAATAAGCCATCCGCATTCTGATGAGAAGTCCCCTCTCAGTGGACTATCTTATAATCATAAGCCTGAAGCTTAAGTGCCCATCGGGCCAGTCATCCTTCCAGTTCCCTTAAGATTGTGTAGCCAACACAGCGAAGAGTGGTCCATCACCACCATAAAGTGTGTTCCATGGACGTACACCTGAAACTGCTTGGATGCGTATATGACCACAAGGCATTCCTGCTCAGTCATGGTGTAGTTCCTCTCAGTGGCTGAAAGTGTCCAGCTCACATATGCCACCGGATGCTCATCCCCAAGTTTGTCTAATTGGCTCAGTATGACGCCAATCGCCATCAATGAAGCATTGGTTTGAATGATAGACTCTTGATTGATATTTGGATATTCATAGAATTGGCGAATCTATCAAATACCGGCGTAACTCATCAAAGGAGTCCTGGGACTCTTCATTCCATATGAATCCTTTTTTGGATCCTTTAATAAATGAAATAAAGGCTCAGCTATTTGGGCGAAGTCCCAAATAAATCTTCTGTAGTATCCGACCATCCCAAGGAATACTTGGATGTCTCAGACACTCTTTGGTACAGCCATACACTCTATAGCTGCTATCTTCTGGGTTTGCGGCTGCAATCCACTGGAGTTGATTACAAATCCCAGGTATTCCAACTCTTTCTTGAAGAAGTGGCACTTCCTTGGCTTGATTCTCAGATTAGCCGCGGACAGTCTCATAAAAACTTCTTCCAAGTGGTGTAGGTAATCAGTAAACGTCCTACTGAACATATTGATATCATCCAGATAAACCAGGATGCATGACAACTTAAGGTCGCTTAATATCGTGTCCATGGCCCTCTGGAACATTGTGGGCGCATTGCAAAGACCCTGGGGCTCCTCGTTGGCTGGTATAACCCCTGCATGGTAATTTTTGCATATTTTTCTTGGTCTTCTTCTGGCAAGTCGATCTGCCAGTATCCTGATATTAGGTCCATCGCAGAGAAATACTTCGCTTCTCCTAATCAATTTAGCACATTGTCAATCCTTGGTAGGGGATATGAATCCTTCTTTGTAAATTTTTTCAGCCTCCAGTAGTCAATCACCACCCAGTTTGATTCATCATTCTTCTTCACTATCAGAATCAGACTCATCCAGGGACTTGATGACGGAACTAGAAGCCCATGCTTCAATAGTTTGCTAATCTCATCCTCCACTACCTCTTTGGCAGCTTTTAATCTTCAGATCAGTCTCATCCTTATTGGTAGATTTTTCCCGGTGTCAACTTTGTGAATTACATCTTGTAAGCATCCCAAATCGTGTTCATCCTGAGCAAACACTTCCCAATTTTTCTCAGATAAGTTGAGCACCTCCTCCTTCTGACCTTCCAGCAGATCAGCGAGCTGCTCTCTATCAACCAATAGGTTGATGCTTTTGGCTACCCCAGATGGTAATCCCATTTCATCAAGAGACCCAAAATCATGGAATCGTCTTAATTCTGCCATTGGGATCAAATGAATAAACGCGATGATCAGATTCCTCTTGATCTTCATCAGTTTTTTGCTCAAATTCGCCAGGAGAAATCGTATTTCACCATGGCCTGGTTTTATTATCCCAGAAGCCACCTATGGCTCCACTCTGGACTTCTTCCAGGGGCTTCTGACTTCTCCATACAACAGCTTCAGAATCTCCAAAGTCAACTCGGTGCTGACTATTATCCATGATCCAGCTGTTATGGTCCTTTCTTTCTTGATACTTAATGGAATTCCCCTATTTTCTAGTATTTCTGCCAGCATCTCGCGTTGCTTCCTACCAACTAATAGGTATAGAATCAGTACAATGTTGTCATTTTATATCATATTATTGAAGTTGTTTCTCCAATTCAATGGAGCTTCACCATCCTTCTGGTATACCAATGGTAACGTCTGACCCAGGATGGTCAACATATTATCCTCAAAGTTACATTTAACTATTTACTTCCATAGGAACTCCATTCTGATCAGGATATAATAGTTTTGGTTTGCCAAAACTATTGCTGGCGCGTATACCACAAATAACCCAAATTGTAATGGCAGTGCACTATATGCTCCACAAGAAACGGTGGTGTTCAGGCCAGCTGTTCTGTATTCTCTCTTGTGTTCCAAGTCTGGGAAATTCTTCATCCTCTTCACCAGCTTGGTCAACACAATATTGATGAGTGCTCCAATGTCGACAATTGCCCTCACCCTTACTTGATTCACTTGAATATCTATATATGTACACACAGAGAATTTTAATATAGTATATACTGAGTGAATGGCGGCGTTATTAGCTGAATCTAGGGTGTGAATAATCTGTGCCAATAATTCAGGAAATGATTCCTTTATTGCACTGAGGGGGATTGACAGATTGGCCTCATCTAAACAGATGTCTGATAACTCACCAGGATTCTTTGTGGTTTAGATCTTCTCTGCCAGTTGTCAGGTATGGCTGGGCTTTCTAAATTATCTTGGGGTCGATCTTATTCGCCCCAGCTCTGGTCACGGCATTCACCTCCATGTTGACCACTTGGTATAGCTGATCCTGCTCATCGTCTATGAACAGATCACTAATGTCTATTTCTTCATTCATTATATTGGGAGGAACAGGTTTCTCCGCCGCTCTAGATTGTTCCTTATCTAGGCAGTGGGCCCTTTTCCCGAATCCTTGGCGGCTGCTGTCTCCTTGGCCTGGACAACGTTTATCTGATCCTTTGGCTTTTTACAGTTTGTAGCAAAATGTCCTTTCCCACCACACTGAAAGCAGACCTTCTCTTTCTTGCTTAACCATCTGAATTCTTTGGGCTCATTTCCCTGCACAGTTTGGTTGGTAGCCTCTTTTGCTCCTTTGTTTCCCTTCATGGGATTTGAATTTTGGACCAAATTAGACTTGAAGCTTCTATTTGTGGCATCAAAGGTCGCTCCCAAAATCTTAAGGTTGTCTACCATTTGTGAGGTAGTTATCTCCATCGCAAACATGGAAGACATTATTAAATGCAAATTGCAATAGGGCTGAAGGGCCACTTACAAAGCAATTCTAGCATAAAAGTCATCTAATACTTTTGCTCTGGTCAGGATCTGCAACTTCTGGTAAAATTTAATCCATGAAGCTAGCAAGAGACTCATCCTTATGGAATTGAATTTCCATAAATTCTTGCTTGCATTTTGACATGCGGGTTGGACTCCCAAACTTCTTCACTATGGCCGCCTTTGCCTCAGTATATGACCAGCTGTCCCCCTCCAAGTGGGGTAACATTAGGTTCTGGCAGTCGGTGTCCAGGCAGTTCATGACCATCAACACCTTTTGAAGATCCCCATATCTGTTCATAGTCATTTCAAACAATCAGAAAAATGCTGGGGCACTATCCTGATGGAATGTTGGCAATTTCAGTGCTGCTCTAAATTCCTCCAAGTCATTTTGGGCAAACTCTCTTGGTTCAGCTACTCAGCTAACTTGTGGAGTGACTTCAGGATCATCTCCAACATGGCATTATAGGCGGGCAGCATATTTTTGGGATATTTGACTTCCCAAGTATTAGTCAAGGACTTCAGTCTTCAGCATCGCTGGCCATATCAGGCTCACAAGCACATCTGTGAGCTTTCAAGTCCTCAACTTCTTTTCCCAATTTCTCAATATCCGCACCCAACTTTCTTAAATGAACGTGATCCACTTTTCGCTCCATTTTCAGGAATAGGACCTCTCAAATGAGGTCTCATTCTTTCTTCTTCAATGAGCTTATTTTGCCAAATAACTCATTTATGAAGTTGGCTACATTTTCTACTCCTTCCTCCACCTTGGTGACTCACTCTTACAAGGCTGCAAACTCCCAATGGTCCACTGAGTTTAAGGTATTCTGATTCACAGTGGCGATCTCGGTCCACAGCCTGTACATTTCTTCTTTATATGACATTATAATAGATTCTATACTCAACTACCCCTGTAGTGAGCACCACCTTGTAAAAATTTACTCTTGTTGATTAATGGCTGTCAAATCAGTAATCTTTTTGCTTCACAGGTCTGATTCCCTTGTGCACTTCATCATGTTGAATAGAATGTATTAATCAATAATAGTATGGAGACTATTATCCGTAGTTGAGATTGAACTATTATTAGGCCTAACGCTTCAGCCAGTACTTCCAATTAAATATCCTGTAAGTTTTACTCGTAGGGATTCATTCCCTATATTCCTGTCCACTAGATCTTCATTAAGATACCCTGGTGACAGTTTCTCTAAACCTAACACACAGTTGGCAGCTATCCCTGATTGTGGTTCCTTTATCTCTAAATCCCCACAAGGATCTCTACTCTTCTCTCTGAGAGTCATCTAATTATTTCCTTCTACAATAATATCCTTGAGATGAAACGTCACAATAGAAGCTGATAGTCTAACTATGCACCAAATTGACAATATTACTTTAGATAATAATGTTTTACTAAATGATTTTTATTATAGTAAATCCTAAGGAATTATATAGTAGGGGATTCAGCTGTTTAACCCTCAGTTGACACCTCTTCAATGAAATGGCAGCCGTTGCCATTGAATCACCCTTCTTCATCTCAGCAGCGATGGTCTTCCCCATTTTGGCTAGGATTCTATTGTTGGACATCCTCGAAACCTCAAGCAGAAAGAGTCAGAAGTTGTGTCCCTAACACTATCCTCTCAATCCAAGCGAACCTGTAAGTCCCAGGGAACGTCCTCTGGGTGTTGATTGGGCCATTTTCCCATTTCCAAGCAAGAAGGCACTGAAGAGGATGGCTGTACCCCTCGTTACTCAGAGCGATCTCGCTCACATGGTAGATGAGCGCTGGGTAACAGCTCTCCCACTTCAGATACTGCTCCCAGTACCCACACTCTCCTCGGTAGAACTGTTATGGGGAATCAGAGAAATCTGCACTAAGATCGCCAAAATGAAATCAATAATAACCAATTCAAGAGGAAATCAGCCCAATGCTCAGATTTTAAATGGTCAAAAAGGTATGAAGACTGATTTATCAGCCGGAATGCCCTACAGTTGTGATTTGGTTAACATGACAATTGGAAAAATCTCCCCCCTTTCCAAATCCATCAGGCATCACCCCCATTGGGCAGGTAATAGCACTGGACACCATCAATGAGGTTCCAAAGCTTCCTACTGATGAATTGGGTGTTGCGCCTGATGCCATGCCACAGACTGAATGAACGGTCCAGCAACTGAGCATGGATAGTTGGGCGTCCCAATACTGTTCCCAACCAAATGGGTCCACCCCTATGTGGGGTGGCCTTAGGGGGATTCCTGCCGCTTATTGGGCTAAACGGTGTCATGCCAACCGTCAGAAATGTAGCTGAGCCTTAGTTTGGACATCTGAGGTTGAACTGACAGTGACTCAGCCCACCGCCAAATTTTTCAATGTCAGTTTCCAGGGAACCAACCTGCCCATTCCCAAATAATTTGCCAGTTAGGTTGAATTTGCGGGACCCAATCCCAGCTTATTTTCCCCAAATTAACTACTGTTTAATCAGTTGCATCACACTGAGAATATTGTTGGTCGATTTTTCTTCCTTAAATTTCCCATTAAAAAACCTTCCCCAAAAATTTAGTTTATTTATATATGTTGAAAATTAAGCCGCCTTATCCACCAACGTTCTTGCACCCCTTGGGGTTAATGGTCATGAGCATCTGGAACTCTATCTTGTGCCTATACTAAATACTGGCTCACCAGCAGATATTGGTGGAACTCCTTTCCAGTTCCATATTCAGTGTACCAACAGCAGTGCCTTGGGCATTCTGGTTTGCCATTCGGGTGCTCTGGCACTCTGGCTGGCAGGCCAGTTTAATTCTAACTTGCTGTTCGCCTGACAGAACCAACCATAATTGGCTAGCGACCTGCTTAGCTAATGGGACTTATTACCCATTATGGCAGGTCACTTCACCAACTGATCGATTTGCTAGTTGTAGGCAGCATCACTCGCCTTGCAACTCACTATTCATTCCCAATCAGTTGGTGATGAAACCTGACGGATCCAAATTGGTACACCTGATAGTTAATCACTATCAGATGCCCCTCTTTTGTCAGCCTTTCTACTCGATGAGATCTAAGGTATTCATCCAGATTGATCCCCAATGAATACGACCAGGTGAATATCTCAAAATCCCCTGCACTTAGTTCCTCCAAAAACTTGGGCCAACTGATTTCCTATTTCAATTCACCTTGGGGAATTTTACCCCAGTGACACCAGGTAATATATCAGGCTGGGAATATGGGCAAAATACCCAAAACATACCCTTAATCAGGCCATCAGCAGGACTCTCTCAATAGCACTAGGTACTCACATTTGGGTTGTTTATGTGCAGTGCTATTGTGCTGGTTATGCATATCAACATAAAAATTTTATTTTAGGACCAACTTCAAATATATTTTCTTCATACTACTGATGTAAACAAACCCCTAATTGGTATGTCAACTGGCCCTCTCAATAGCACTAGTTACTCCTTTTGGGCAGTCCATTTGCAGGTGCTATTGTGCCAATTACACATACTGATATACAAATATGCCCTAAGGCGGGAAATTGATTACATTTTAAGTTCATTTGATTGTCCATGGGACTTTTTTAAACGTTAACTTTGGGTCAGTCTTAATGATTTTATATAATGATTATTTAATATTTTTTTATTTATGGGAAGGCCGACCATGGGACGGACACTTCCAAATATGACTCAGACGAGACAAAACTTAGTACCAGGGGAGGCACCCCAGAGAAGCGATGCTATCTCTTGTTGCCAGCGGGAACGCCACTTATGGGAAGGGGGAGGGAACGTGTGTAGGGGACGTAGCCGCTATTGAGCACGTGTGGAGGAAGGGGTCTGATATGATGAACTAGACTGGGAGCCAGGAGGAGACCAGCTGTCGGTGACGCGGTGGGAGATATCCAAACATCCACGCTTGAAAGTGATCCACCAAATGTGACCGGAATCTGTGGACAGCTTCAGGGAGGGTGGGGATGGATCCAGCGATGGCATCCAAGACAATCGTGTGGATAGTCCACATGGCGATTGCAACCACCAGAGCACGGAGGGAGGGTGGGGAGGGGGAGGCCATTGATGAAGCAAACATATCTCTTGACAGACTGAAGGGATGTGTTTGATCCTGGCCTAGCAGACGTTGGACTTCGCGCCATATTACTTTAGAGGTGGGGCACTTCTCCAGGCGGTGAAACAGCGTTCCATACTGGCCACACACGACACAGGATGAGTGTAAAGCATTAGAGCGCTCAGCTGTATGATACACCCGCCTCAGGCACCGCCACACATGGGAGCGGACTTGAAGCTGCAACAGAGGATGGTGTGCATATTTTCAGATAGTCTTTTGAGTCTCAGTGGAATAAGGGATATCCATCATGTCCAGGTAGTCCACCCTGGATAGGACTTGGGGTCGAATGGGGATCACGCCATCATGGATGGGTAGCCCCTGTACCTCTTGTGTGAACTGAGGAGAGGGGCGGCCTCTTCAGGTTGTATGTCCACTAATACAAATTCTCCACTCTGCGCTTCGCATGGAGAGTAGGATTCGTTTGTAGTGGGTTTTGGTCCCATGAGGACCTGTGGCTGATGTGTGTGATGCGAAATATTTCATCAGGGAGTGGGGGTTTGATGGATTGTTGAGGCCCAAGGCTCAGGAGAAGTTGGAGCGGGCTGCGCGGGCAGTGTTGGGATGGGAGTGTAGGAGCAGTGACGGCCGCAATCCAGGTGCCTAGGATCTTGGCGGCATGGGCTTTGAAGTCAAGTAGGCCCATGCCACCATGATTATGAGGGCCAAACATGACCTCTAGCCGTACTGGTAGAGGGCGGCCTGACCAAAGCCAACCTTGTAGCAAAGCATACAGGGATTTGAAGAAGCTCGGGGAGAAGGGGATGGCGTGGGCTCTGAACCAGATTTTGGATAGGAGCATATAGTTGGCAAGAACAACCCTGCCAGTGAGGGTAGTAGGGTGGGCTCTGAGAGAGGCGATTCTCTTCGTCACGTTGTCCAGTATATGGCACTCCATTACTGCTGACACGTATCCACCTGCCTCCAACCACACGCCCAGATGGCGTACCGGTCCTATGGTAGGTCATGGCACAAAGGGGAGCACCAGTGGAGCGGTGTGTTTGAGTTAGTAAGGCGTGGACGTGGCGAGCAGATGTGCCGGGTTGGGAACTACTTGCTGGGGCCCAGCAGTTCTGAAAACCGGCCAAGGAGGATGATTTCGGTTTTGGAGGC
>JAKSZP010007632.1:0-12759 GCA_022478985.1 Massospora cicadina
CCAAAGCAAAAATGGCTAACAATATGATGGTAATAAACAAGCATTAAATTTTTAATACTATGGCAAAGCACATATAGTATTGATATATTGATAAAGTCTAACAAAGGGTACAGAAGGCAACTTTATATCTATTGTTGATATAATATTATTATTCTCTCTTTTTGCTCAGTGTAACTTTCTGAGCAAATTATATGGAAAAAAGTGAATTTTGATCGCATGCTGTAGTTTTGCTCCAATGTCCTCAGATTCCCCACCAGCTGCCCCAGTATGGGGCAGCGGTGAAACTCCCCCTGCCATTTTCCATCTGACAGGAAAATGTGCTCAGATTGGCTCACCCAGTTAAACTAAACCCCTGGGAAAATTTGTTTCTCCCAAAGATCTTGATGACCACCTCGCTTGTACCCAAGTAGTGCCACCTTGTCCCCTGGTGCTCTCCCAGAGCAACATGCATTTTATCCTTAGGGTCAATTATGGGAAACTTTTCCCTTACCACAACCAAGCCATTATCAAAATGGCTCAGGCAGTGATGCGTCCTGACAGTTTTATTGATATCTGCCCCTATAAGGGGTATTTTGATCTCAGCTTCACATGTAAAGCTGATGCTGCCATTGTGGCAACTGTGCCCCTGGTTTTCCAGGGTACCCCTCTCCCCACAATTCAGACCCAGCTCCCAGAGAATACTACTTTGGTGGTTCAGTTCGCTGGTTTTCCCACCAACCTTCCCTCTGGGGTGCTCCACCAGGAGCTGATGGAAGGTTTGGTAGCCTATGGCTCTAACCCCATCTTGCAATTTGTGGTCCAAAATGGGGCCACATGACTCACTGGGCCTCAGGCATATACCATGATCATACCTGAATCAAATAAAATTGCCATGTCAATTTTCCCTCATGCCATTACCCCCTCTGCCCCCGACCACCTGTTATGGGCCCACATCAAGGGAGGATGAATGATCTGTCCATCCTGTTTCAAGTTGGACCACTCAAAACGCAAGTGCCCATCCCAAGCTGCTTCTGAAGGCTCTGATTCTTTGTCCGCCAGCTTCTAATCCACCACCCACCCTGCGCCAGCTTCAGTATGGGGTGCAATCCTACCTCCCCCTTCCCCAAAGCCTGTTGCTGCAGATGTGCCAACAACCACCAATCAGCCTCCTCCTCTCTCAGTGCCACAAATGCGCCATCCAATAAAGCACAGGATTGGACCCCAGTTTGATCCCATGCATCCTCCAATGAATCAATCAAACCTCAAGAATATGTCAACTCCCCAATTTAATTCAACCAAAATTTTTGGGATCTATAGGCTAAAAATTGATGAATTCAGGAATATAATTGAAGACTGCAATATGCAAATCAAGCAGTTTGTGTTTATTGACCAAGATGGTTAGCTACCCCCTCATTTATGTGCCCCCAGCAAAATGCCAAAACGTTCCACGGTGACCACCAGCTGGCTGTTGAAGCAGTAGCAAATACAGATTGTTGTCCTCTCTGCAAAGCTGCCATCAAATCAGTGGAAATACTTGCAGGATAAATCCCTCCTTTTATTATTCCCTCCAAACCAATAAGGTTCAAAAAATATGTTAATCAAAGCCCACAAAGGCGCCAATGACGCCATCCAGCATGTGGCAGTGGTAGCAAGAAATTCTAAATCAAAGATTACCCTCACCAATATGGCCACATTTGTAAAGCTACCTGACACATGCATGAAAGCTGAACTAGCTTTGGCAAATTACATCAGAACTTTTATGTATAATGGCTTTATTTCTAACATCCCAATCATCAGAAATATATCTCTGCATCCCACTGACACCCCAATGGCCCTGCTCTCCGCCATAGTCCATGCCCTGCTTTGGGATGAAGTAGAGGCTGAGGATGATCCACTGATCCCCACTCACCTTCCACCATGATGGGATAAGCAGTTCCCGCTGTCCCATCTGGTTGGTTGAGTTTGCATTATGTGTCATCCGCTCATTTTAGGCAGTTGGTTTGTTTTATTCAGTGAGAATTTATTTTTAGGTTTTGAGTTTTGGTAATGTCCGTCCCCTGTTCAGCTTACCTCAGTAAATGAAAAGATATAATATATTATTCTACATTAAGGTTTGTGTATTTTGGTTATCTGTTTAAATTAATATTTTGTTGAGTAAACTTTAACTCAGAGTCAGGTTTGGTAAGGTTTGTAAATTATATTTAAAAATAGTTTAATCTTTATGGCTTGGTTGGTCTGGTTAATCTGTTTTCTTTCATTTTCATTATTTTGTTTCCTGTATACCTTTGTCAGATTTTATCTATCTGATTTCTAGTGAATAATATTGGAGTATCAACCCTTCCATTATATTATATTGTAAAATTACCTCAGGAGAAATATTAATAATTAATGACTTAATTATATATGATATGTATAATAACACTAACAGGTAAGAATTCATGCTAAAATAAGCCCCTTTTATAGGCTTCAAGGGATTTTGAAGGGTGCAAGTACTTTTAACCTGCCTGGTTAGCTAATACTAAGAAAACTTAGCTTTAAAATAATTATTTTAACTACCTCAATTTTGATTATCTGAGGGCTATAGCTCAATATAAAAAAGCTCTAAAAAGTATGAAATAATAGAGAAATATGCATCCTCAATAAAACCCTTTTTGAAGCTGGCATCATATTTTAAACTCAATTATAGCATTTTGCTCACAAGTACAAATTATATCTTATGTCTGGATTGGGTCCAAATGTAAAGTATAAGCAACTTAGAATATATTGTACTGATTATATAAATTATAAATACCTATTATAAGTGAGTTTAAAATATGATGCCAGCTTCAAAAAGGGTTTTATTGAGGATGCATAATTTCTTGATTATTTTATACTTTTTAGAGCTTTTTTTAAAGGAGGGGGTTTTCCTAATTTTTTTGAGAAGGCTCTTATTTTCTCAAAAACTTTACCCCTAGTTCTTTTTCCCCCCAAAAATTTGATGCATTTTTAAGAGTGGCTCTTTTTCCTACTTTATTAAATATTACTATCTCTATATATCCTTTTTGACCCCTTACTATTTCTCTATAAAATTAAAACTCATTGTATATATATTGTATATAGTATCTTATAAACGAATATACTAATAATTCATTTTATTATATTTATATGATTTTATTGGTCAACATATGCTGAATTTACTAATCGCCATCTACAGTAATTCATTTTATTAGATTTGGTTGCTTTTATTAGTCAATCTATGTAACTTTATTGATTGCTATCTAAAATAATTCATTTTATCCAATTTAGATGAGTTTATTGGTCAAATTATGCAAAAACGATAGCCATCTATAATGATTTAAGATCGTCCCGCTATGAGCTCAGACTGACTGAATTTTGAATATACCCCCAGCCATAGGACATCAAAAGTGCTTCGAAGCTATCGCTTCACCAATGCCGGAATTAAGTTTATCCGGAGTTGTATTAGTCCCACAAGTTTCCATCGCTTGAGCCCATTTTGATATACTTGCTAAATTAATGGTCAGATACTTGACCAATACTTACAAAAGTAAAATGGGACCTAAGTTGGAGCATCCTCTTTTTTTAAAGATGATCATCCAAATTGGTCCGGTCTTTTCAGAGTTATACGCGAACAAACAGAAAAAAAACATACATATAGGTCGAATTGATAACCTCCTTTTTCAAAGTCGGTTAAAAATAGAAATCTTTTATCTATAATTAATTGGTTTAGCTGAAGGAGTTACAACAAAGTAAATTCTTGTTTGGAAATCTGATTGGATGAGTTTTTATTCTATCTATTCCAAATTACATGTGATGATACAAACCTCAAACACATGTTTAAATATTTAAAATACAATTGAAAATAAGTGATACAATTGGAATTCATTGCCTCATTATGGAGCAACATCATAAGCTGCTACCCAAATCCAGATGAAACTATGTATCCAGAGTTATGAATTACATAAAGATTAATGCACCATTAGGAGAAGTGTGCCCTGATTTCTTTTCTGTATACGATACGCCTAAATCCTATGAGACATGCAAAAGTCTTTGACAAGAAATTTTTGCGTCTCATTATTTATTATCTATAAATTAATTCTTTTAAATATACTTTACATACTAAAAACTATATAAACAGTCTATTTTTATAAAATAAACATATAATTTATTGTTAAATTTTTCTATTAGCTTAATATCTTCCTCTTTCAACAAGTGTTAAGTAGTTAACTTAGAAGGACAACTTTGGCCTCCTCTCTCTTAGAAAGACATGAAGTACTAAGCACACCATGCCTGTCATATTATGGGAATTTGAAGGTTAGCAAAAGTGAGCATCCCAACTAGCTAAAATTCCTACACCCTTTTAACATGTTTCTTCTTGTTGGGATTTTTGCCCATATTCCCAGCCTGCTAGATTACCTGGTGTCGCTAGGGGAAAATTCCCTAAGGTGAAGTGAATTGGAAATCAGTTGTCCCAAGTTTTGGAGGAACTACATTTGGGGGATTTTGAGATATTCACCTGGTCATATCTGTTGGGGATCAATCTGGATGAATACATAATATTTATTGGGCAGAGTGGCTGACAAAATAGGGGCATCTGATAGTGATTAGCTATCAGGTGTACTGATTAGAATTGGTCAGGTTTCATCACCAACTGATTGGGAATGAATAGTGAGTTGCAAGGTGAGTGATGCCACTTGCAACTAGTGAATCAATTGGTTGGTGAAGTGACCTGCCATAATGGGTAAAAAGTTCCATTACCTAAGCAGGTTGCTAGCAAATTATGGTTGGTTCACTTGAATTGAGAGGAAAATGTTAGGGACACATTTTCTGACTCTTTCCATTTGAGGTCTCAAGGATGTCCAATGTCAGAATCCTAGCTAGGATAGGGAAGACCATCGCTGCTGAGACAAGGAAGGGTGATTCAATGGCAATGGCTGCTGTTTCATCAAAGAGGTGTCAACTAAGGGTTAGACAGCTGTGTTAGATTTTGATGGTTGACTCAAAAATAAACCCTTTGTGAAAACCATCAATGCTGATAGATTACTCCCATTGATATATCCTTTGATCCTCCCAATTTATCTGCATAATCTGATAAATCAGATTCATCTCATAACTGCTCTAATTACATCTGAG
The DNA here is from genome assembly GCA_022478985.1 of Massospora cicadina. Lineage (NCBI taxonomy): Eukaryota > Fungi > Entomophthoromycota > Entomophthoromycetes > Entomophthorales > Entomophthoraceae > Massospora > Massospora cicadina. The sequence goes on from JAKSZP010007632.1 coordinate 5,110, forward strand.
ATGCCCAATTATCATAGCTAATAATAGCTATGACATAATCATACTATGGCTGATTATGGGTCCACTTGGGTGCAAAGTGGTCTCACGACATTAACTAAATTGCACCTCCTAAATTAGTGCATTAATCTTAATGCACTAAGGTAGAAGTTGGGTTTGATTAATAAAATCAATAATTAAGCACTTAAACATAGATGTCCTGATTATGTGCGTACTTAGTGCTATTGAGAGGCCTGCCAACGTCCCAAATTGGGGTGCATCATCTTTTAAGATCATATATGTTTTATTCCCCATTTATTGTTAGACGTTGAGTTATGATGTAGCTTTAATCAGGAAGATTTTGATGTTGAGTTCAAAACCCAAAGTTGTCCCAATTATGAGAGTAAAATTATTTTCAATCAGGCTGAAACAATTGTTATTTTTAGTCAATTCATGGGCCAAATTGACTTGAGGATTTTTCATAATTATTGCCAGGACCAGCAGAGGATTGGCATAATATGAATGAACTCATCTAATAAATGAGTTCAGCCAGGAGATGCCTGAGAGGAATATAATACTGGAACCTGGCCAATTAATAAAGCATCAATTAATCATCAATTACCATTTTATTGATCATTAATAACTACTGTCACTTAGTTTATTAATTAATATCCATCTGTTACCTGTCTGATATTTGTATCTGTTGCCATTATGTCTATATTAGATAGTTGTGTGTGTTTATTCTTCCCAAAGAGAAGTACATAGTTGCCTGCTGGAGAAGTAGTCCTGATTATAGAGGAATAATTTTCTAATTTTGTAGAAGACAGAAGGTCTTGCATTTGTTGGTGCCAGTAGACTTGAGAACGGTGAGCGTGTCAGAGTTACTTGGCTAATATCAAGGATTATCAGAGAATCTACTATCTGATTACAAGCAGGAGTTTCATTTGAAAAGTGAGTTTATATCCTCAATTTCATTGTTAAGTTATTTTAGCTTGCACCATCAGCTGAAAACTTAACATTTTGGTGCTCACTCAAAGAAAAAAACAACTACCTTAATATGAACATGGATGATCAGTTTTCAGAATTTTCCCAAAAGTACAGCGACAATGAAATGGAAACAAGCAATGTTCAGTTCATTAAACATTTTACCTCAAATCATTCTGACAATGAGGAGGGGACTGAGTACTCATTAGAGCTAATAGCAACTGGAACAGGCCCCACTTTACCTTCAAATTCAGCCAAATTTACCCTGGCTAATATCAAGAAAATGCTGGAAACCCTTTTTGAGGCTACCAGGTTGGTTCTTTAACCCTCGACCCAAGCTTTGGTCTATTTTATTACATGAAGGATTAAGCACTGAAGAACAAAATTTATTAAAAAATAGAGAAGCCACAATGGCTGGTTTGGCCCAAAGACTTCAGGAGAGTCAGGCCAACACATATGAATATTTAGTTAATTTTGTACAACCATCTATTAAGCATGCTCAATGCATATTTGCATGTTAAAATCTTGAACTTTCTCACATTCACCGTATTCAAGATGAGGAATGGTCAGCCCATGCTTGCTTATTAGAGAAGTTGAATACTTATGTCAGACATTCACCTTCTCAACTTAGGAGAAAGAATGTTGGAGGTATGAGTGCTCCCAAATCTGCTACCATGATTGGACCATCTCCTGCCCAATCTTTGAATAATATTGTGGTAATCAATGATATGAGTACCAATGGCGAAAAGACCTTGGTGGAGTCTCAATGGAATCCTGACTATCAGAGAAATAAGGATTATAAACAAAATTGGCGTAATAGGGTAAAAACTGATAATAGGAATTCTCTGACTTCTCAGCCAAATTTGAGTTGTTTGTTACCACACGAGTCTGACCATCACTGAGGTGCAAAGATTTTACTCGATGATGATAGGATAAAAATTAACAAATCATTACCACATGAATCTGACCGCCTCTGAGGTGCAAAGAAATTACTTGACAATGATAGGGTAAACAATAACCAATCATTACCACATGAGTCTGATCACCACCAAGGTGAAAAGATTTTACTCACTGGTGATTGGATACAATTCATCAAATCGTTACCACATGGGTCAGTTTTGCCTCAAAAAAATTTAATCTTCGATCTGATAGGCTGAAAGCCTATATTTCCTAATTTAGATAACTGAGCTTTACATTCTTTTGCCTCTAATGTCAATGGTCTTGAAATCTGAACTAGTTTAAATAGGAAAAACTATTATTGAGAAGGAGGACCTTCTTTGGTTTGGCCCTGCTCAACAATAAAAACCATAAAAAAATTTAACAAAGCGTTATTTTATTACTTTTACTATAAAGTAAATATCTCACTTAAATAAATTATTTGTGGCATCCATTGGTGGATCCCACAAATTGGTACTCACTAAAGGGGTCAAACCCCCTGAATACTTCAATAAAGTTTTAAAAAAGCAATAGAGGCTGTAAACGTGAGCAGCTCTCCTGAATCCCAATTAGTTGCTCTTGAGAAGCAACTAGCTAGTTTTTTTTCTCACCTCAAAAAACTAGAGTAACGTAAAGCAGAGATCCCTACTGTGGGTTCTCTTTCAAATCAGTCAACAAGTGCTCTCCCTAAGGGTATAGCTCCAGAACTACTGGGGATGCAAAAAAGGCGGTTAAAGCCAAGCTAATTACCCCACCTCTTGTGGCAGTCTCCCCCACTTCAATTACAACCTTGCTCATGGTTAAAAATACCTCTGAGGCTGACTCTGAGGGGGCTACAATGATGCTGGGTACTACTTATTGGGAGCTCCCGCGGAAGTAGAGGTCCCTGATCGCCTAAATGCTGAAGGAGTAGATGAAACCACCATACCTGAGGATACTTACCTCTGCCAAGTTATAGGTTGTATGGAAACTATTGACACAGCCAGCGATGCTGATCAGCTCCTATCGAGTTTAATTTACCCTTTACAGTGAAGGCTTACCATGTAGTCTATTCTGGAGACTCACCCTGATACCGCACACAAATTAACCTCCACTTTTCATCTCAAGGAGGTCTTAGCGCTGTCAGCTGACTTTGGAAGCACACTTACTAAGGTTGAAGTAGTTGTTTACAAAGTCCAGGTGATGGCTATCCTAGATACAGGTTCTCCAGTGAATTTAATTTCATCTCAGCTGATGAAAAAGATTAAATTGATGCCTGACTTGGATTGTATCAAGGAATTTGGAACCGCTGGTCCTAACAACACCCGCGCACTGGGTGCTTACTCATCCCTTCCCATATGCATTGGGAAGCTTATCCTATCAGCCCCCGCTGTGGCCTTATATAATAACTCCTATGATATGCTCATAGGTACTCAGTTTATGATCGAATATGAAGGCATCATCAACATGAAGTAAGGGTTCCTATCTTTAATGAACTACAAAGTTCCATCAATCTTATCCAACAAAGAACCCGTCAAGAATGACTACACCTGCTTGGTTGAATACCCCTCTTCTGCTTTATTTTACATCATGTTACTTCTGGGCGCAACACTAAGAAATTGTTTGATTCAGTGGAGGCTAGTGATGGTATTCCATTCTATGCGGCAGATGAGGTGGTGATTAAGCCGGGTGAACAATGAGTGGTTGACACGAAAATCACACTTCGAATCCCACGCCACTGCTTATTACACCTCTTAAGCATCGATGGAGTTAGCCCTTTTGAGCCTCAGGTATTGCCTGGCATTTTAGACCCAGCCTATCAGAGTCATATTATTCTACTGTTGGGAAACCTCACCAAAAAGGACATAATTGTAAAAAAGCACCAGGAGGTGGGCTGAGGGTTTTTACTCCCTGTGGAGGAAGTTGAACAAATCCACTCTATTGGCTCAATGGCAGATTTAGGCCTGCCCATAGATAACCTGGTATGTACCTTGCCAAATGTCCATATTTCGGATGAGCTGACCTCAGATGAGTTGAAGAAAGTGCAAACTCTTCTGGGTGAGTATAGTGATATATTCTCAAAGTCGGACAAAGATTATGGCCACATGAAGGGCTGGTTTCACTCCATTGATGTGGGTGATGCCCATCCCATATGGTCCAAACCTTATTGCAAGTCAAAGGTGGAAGAACAACAAATGAGGACGGAACTCACGCAGTTATTAGACGCGGGGTTATTAGTTCCTTCGCAAAGCCCTTGGTCTTCCTCCCTTCTGCTAATTAAGAAAAAAACGGAGGTCACCGGGTAGTTATGGACTACCGCAGGCTAAACAATCTCACGAAAAAGGATAGCTATCCTATCCCACGCATTGACAATGCCCTGGCCCAGCTTTCAGGCTCAAATTTTTTCTCTGCCATGGACTTGGCCAGTGGTTATTGGCAAATGGATCTATCTCCCAAGACCAGGAGAAATGCACTTTGATATGCTGTGAAGGTATTTTCCAACCCACGTGATTACCCCAAGGGTTGTGCAATGCACCTGCTTCTTTCCAGCGTGCGATGGATCACATTTTGCAGGACCTCAAGTTAACCTGCGTTATCATCTACCATGACGACATTACCATATTTTCAAAAACCTTTAATGAACACCTTGATCATTTAAAAGAGGTATTCCAACGCTTACGACGCTCAACTATCAAATTAAAGCCTTCAAAGTGTTCGTTCTTTCAAAAGAAATTAGACTTCCTCGGACATACCATTTCTTGAGAGGGAATCCAACCCATACAAGATAAGGTTGAAGCGATTGCCAGAATGCCTCCCCCCAAAAACCTACGGGATATACAGGTATTTTTGGGGATGATGGGGTACTACCATCAATTCATCCCTAAGTTTGCCCAACTCAGCAAGCCCCTTGTTCGCTTACTAAAAAAGAATATCCCTTTTCAATGGGGCACTGAACAGAAGGCCGCCTATGAAACAATGAAGCTGCTGCTGCAAGAACGGCCTATCATAAGGCATCCTGATTATAGAAAACCGTTTATTTTGTTTACAGACGCCTCAGACCACGCCGTCGGGGCCATTCTAGCCCAACTGGATGAAAAAGGGGTAGATCATCCTGTCTTATATTTTAGTAAAATGCTATCAAAGGCAGAACGCAACTATAGTGTTACCAAAAAGGAGTGTCTTGCCGTTCTACTCGCAGTGAAGCATTATCGCCCTTTCTTGTATGGGACCTCTTTCACTGTGATCACAGATTACGCCTCTTTAAAATGGTTGCATAACATGAAGGACCCTACGGGGCGCTTAGCTCACTGGTCTCTAAAGCTCCAGCATTATGATATGAAGATTGAACACCGCGCTGGAACCTGCCACATGAATGTTGATGGGTTAACTCTGCTGCCCATTCTCCACTTAGATAATAGTGAAGCGAAGTGGCTGTATGATCTTCTAATGACCCCAAACGGCTGGGAAGATGAGGATGAACCTGTACAGAAGATGTTGGCCCGGCACTCCCATAACACAAAAGTAGAAAGCGGAAAATTGTATAAACAAGTGGGGGCGAAATGGTTGCCTTACCTACAACCCTCAGAACGTGTACCTGTCATCCTGGAAGCTCATTCAACTTTAGGCCATATAGGAGTAAAGAAAACCTATGAGTGGATAAAGGATCGATATTTTTGGGAGGGAATCATGGAAGCCATTGTTGAAGTCTTGGATGTTTGCCTTACATGTAAGAAGCAGTCTCAATTCAAGACTAGATACCAATATCAGCCAACTACCCCACAACAACCATTTCATACCATGAGCTTGGATGTAGTAGGGCCGCTTCCTCAAACCACAGGTGGAAACAGGTATATTTTTGTAGGCATTGACCACTTCACGAAGTGGGTTGAAGCTGTGGCGCTGCTGGCTCAAACTGCTAAGGCCACTGCCACCTTTCTCCACCAAAATATGTTCACTTGACATGGGTGCCCTCAAGTATTTCTCTGTGACAACGGGAAAAATTTTATCTCCAGGGTAGTTAAAATCTTGGCTACTTCCATGGGAGCCCAGCAACTGTTCTCAGCTCCATATAACCCATCAACCAAATGGTACAGTGGATCGAGAAAAATGGTACTCTGGTTTCTATTTTATGGAAAATGGCTACGTTTGATCCCCTTCATTGGGATCATTATCTCCCAAGAGCGCTTATGGCTTATAGAATTAGCTATCATCGAATTCTAAAAATGTCCCCTTTCCGAGTTTTTTATGGCAGGGAACTGGGCATACCTGCTCTATTAGCTAAGGATGTCTTCTCTAGAAGAGAGGAACCCGAGAAAGCCAAGTAAAGGTTAGCTAACCGCATCATTCAGCTTCAATTGGAGGCTATGAACAACCTAGCTAAAACAGTTACTAAAGAAGGCCAAGCTGCCAATGAGCTCCAAGCTCCCCTACCCTCTTTCCAAGTGTCGGATAAGGTTTTATATTACCACAATCTCATAACTCCTTAAAGTGGCAAACTTGGATCAATCTGGGAGGGGCCATTTACCATCACGTATAAGAGAGGAAATGAGTATTCTATAAAATCTCTGGCCACTGGAATTATCATAAACTGGGTACATGGCCGCTTCCTATGACCCTACACCCCTCCCAACATTCTTGAGGGGGGCAATGTAAGACATTCACCTTCTCAACTTAGGAGAAAGAATGTTGGAGGTATGAGTGCTCCCAAATCTGCTACCATGATTGGCCCATCTCCTGCCCAATCTTCGAATAATATTGTGGTAATCAATGATATGAGTACCAATGGCGAAAAGACCTTGGTGGATTCTTTGTGGAATCCTGACTATTGGAGAAATAAGGATTATAACCAAAATTGGCGTAATAAGGTAAGAACTGATAATAGGAATTCTCCGACTTCTCATCCAAATTTGAGGTTTTTGTTACCACATGAGTCTGACCATCGCCAAGGTGCAAAGATTTTACTCGATGATGATAGGATAAAAATTAACAAATCATTACCACATGAATCTGACTGCCTCTGAGGTGCAAAGATATTACTTGACAATGATAGGGTAAACAATAACCAATCATTACCACATGAGTCTGACCACCATCAAGGTGAAAAGATTTTACTCACTGGTGATTGGATACAATTCATCAAATTGTTACCACATGGGTCAGTTTTGCCTCAAAAAAATTTAATCTTCGATCTGATAGGCTGAAAGCCTATATTTCCTAATTTAGATAACTGAGCTTTACATTCTTTTGCCTCTAATGTCAATGGTCTTGAAATCTGAACTAGTTTAAATAGGAAAAACTAGTATCGAGAAGGAGGACCTTCTTTGGTTTGGCCCTGCTTAACAATAAAAACCATAAAAAAATTTAACAAAGCGTTATTTTATTACTTTTACTATAAAGTAAATATCTCACTTTAATAAATTATTTGTGGCATCCATTGGTGGATCCCACAACTTGCTTTGCAGAAGTGCACAAAGCAATCATTTCAAACACTGGACCTGCAACAGAAGCTCACAACCTAAATGACGAGTCGGTAACTCAACTCAACGAAGGCGTCCCAAAGATAGCAACAAAAATGCTGAACAGTTTGGGATTCTCAAGTCAGTGGAAACAGGATATCACCAACCACTGCATCAGACTTGAAACACAGTATAATTATGTTGCAGCCAATATGGAAAACTTTTCCAACAGGGTCAAGATTCAAGAAAAACCCTTAGAGAGTTGGAGGAAAATATGTCAATTTGGAAAATTATATTCAGACCAAATTTTCAGCTATGC
>JAKSZP010007633.1:0-12701 GCA_022478985.1 Massospora cicadina
TTTTATAGTCATAGCTCTGTAATAAAAGTGCCAATCTTGATAACCTGCTATTTGGGTCCTTCATTTGTTGTATCCAACGAAAGGGATGCATGGTCAGTCTACAGTGAAATAAATCCAAATTAGATTTGAACGGAAATATTTTATTGAAAGGAGAATAGTAAGACATTCTTGCATTTATAAAAAAGTTCAATTCTATCTTAGCTATGTCTTGCTGAATAATGCTTTAGAATGATTCGCCTGCTGATTGTCATGCTGGGCTAATACTGAACTCATTGCTACGTCTCTTCCGCTAGTGAATAGGAGTAAGGGATGATCAAATTAAGGGTGGACGAGGACAGGTTTTGTGGTCATGGCTGTTCTGATTAAAGTAAATCTTTTTTGTCAAAATTTAATCCAAAGGGGACCTCTTATTGTAATAGGTACAAAAGGGGTCAGTCAGGTCAGGAAACCTATGGATAGATTGATGGCAATACCCCACAATTTCAAAGAATACTTGAATGTCCCTCAGACTTCATGGTGGTCTCATATTCTATATTGCCAATGCCTTATCTGGACTAGCCTGTACTTACTGTTAGATTACTTTGTGTCCAATGAATTTATTTCTGGTTATAAGAAATAACTGCTGGAAGATTTAAGTTTTAAAAACATGTCACAGGAGGCTAAATACTTATCATAGGTGCTCAAAATGACCATTGAAAGTCTTTGAAAAGACTGTATCATTATCTAGATAAACTAGAACAAATGACATAAAGCTTTTCTTTCCCGTTATTATCACTTTTAGTAACACAATTCTATGCAATTTCTCCGAGATTGACAATCAACCTGGAATATGAGCAAATTTGTCCGCAACAATACAATTTGGGCAAAAGTGGCCAGCATGAAAGGCCCAAAGCCCTCCCAACCTGCTGGGGAAAAACGCCCCGCGGAATGTTGACACACCCTCCCACCAAAAAGGGTGAGTACAGCGCTGCACCCAGAGCTTTGCAATTCCTGTAAAAAATGGGCGCATATATCAAAATTGAACACTCCCAACCCTTATCCTCCCTTGAGCATGGCCTTAGAATTATGGTTGGCGATACTTCCCTTGAATCATGGGAAAAAATGGGGGAGGCCTTCTCCACAACTTTCCTAAACGCCATCTCAGTAAATTAAAAAAGATACACAGATGATGGGTGGACGTTGGGTTCATGTCCGCGGAAGAAGCAGCAGATGCAGCGAAAATTAAATTCTCCATAAAAATCAACAATGAAGACTGCACCATCCACATGGTGTGCACACGATGGAATGAGGCAAATGACCTATTCATCATATTTGACTGACTCCCAAGCACTGTGCACCGTAATATCCTCATGGATGAACTCTGCGGGGGCCTCAAAGGTTATGGAGTTATCAAACAGTTTGAATTTGAAAAATTCCCCCTCCTGCCCAACCTGTGCACAGGAAAGGCAATAGCCATTATTGAACCAGATCAGGACGTGGCAGAGGATATCACCCTCATTCCCTGCACAGCAACTACCAACCTCCCCGATGGCAGCATATCTCGCCCCTTCTGTATCACACCAGAACACACCCCACCTATCTACAAATTCTGATCAGCAATAGGCCACAAAGACCATGCATGCCCCATCAAGTGTGGTATTGAAGCACTGGAATTTTGTGAAGACAATATAGATGAAAAAATCCCAACTTTTGGCAAAATTAAGGACTCCACTTTTGCTTTCTATTGGGGCAAAAGAGCTGATATTGCTTTGGTCAAGCCTGTCTCGTGCAAGGAATGCCATCATGCACAGACTGCCCGCAAGCAGGCCGCGAATTCCGCTGAGACCCAAACTCACACCACAATTTCCATGGAACAAATTCAGGCGGATGCCATGGCAGCACAGCGGAATAACCAATCAGATCCTTCACATAAAACCCAACACAACCAAAATGATGAAATTTTTGGACACAACCAATCAAACACCTCCAACCAAGTGGGAGCGGATCCACTTTACACCACTGGGAATCCTCCCAGCCAATCACATGTGATAGGCGATGATATGGAAGACCACTTCAGCCAATCACAATGCGACAACACCTATGCACAAGACCCAACCACCCCAACTCCTAGTTTCTGCCCATCAAACCCACAGGCAAATGGCAAAAAATTCTTTTAATGAGGCAAAAGCCAACCCACGCCAGACCTAAAATCCACGGAGTAATCCAAGCCAGAAGAAACCAAACAATGCCAGCACCAAGGCCGCTGACCAACACACTGGAACAAATCTGGTTAGTCAACCCCATACTCACAGTATGACTCATGATAAGAAACTGGGTGACCTCAGTGGGTCACCCCAGTGTTCCTGATGTGCGGACTACTGCAATCAACATAGGGACGCTTAACATTGTGGGAGCCAAGGACCCCACGTCCCAGGCCAAAAAAATGGCTTTCCTGCACAATATCCCCGTGAACATCTTGGCTATCCAAGAACCCCACTGTCCACCGGGGGAGGAGGAGTCATGGTCAACCATGCTCCTTCTGGCAAAATCCTTTTGGACACACCATTGTGTGATGGAAATTCAAACAAACTGTAACCCTCTAGTAAAAATCCAAAGCACATCCTCCCACCTGGAGGGACGGCTTCTCCTAGTGAACCTTGAGTGGAACAGAGAGAATTTTGCCATAGCATGCGTGTATGCCCCAAATGATCTGAATGACCGCCAAAAATTCTTTTCTGATATCCTCTCAATCCATTTCTCCAAGGCAACATTTTTTGCAGGAGATTTCAACTGCTGGCTTAACACCAATACTGACCGCTGGCCCAAGTCTAGGGCTATACCCCACGGCCACACAGAACTACGCATACTAAAGGCAACGTTGGGCCTATGTGACACCATTCCCAAACAAGCCCCCACCCTGGCCAAAATGACGAGGCCCCACCACAACAATAACCAGCTGGTCTCAATGACCTGGATTGACCTGATGCTCGCCCCTGTAGACTTCTGGCACCGAGTATCAAACTTTACAACAACAATTATCCCTTTCTCCGACCATTGAATGGTCTTGATAGTGATATCATCCTCAGAAAAATACGAAAAACCACCAACCTGGCACAGAGTTCACCTGAGCACCATCCACCTTCTGGAGCAGCTTTGGATTGAGATGGTGCTAACAACACAATGAAAAGACAAACACCTGATGAGAATCCTATCGCCAAGTGTGAAATATTCAAGGCTCATGCAACCAAGAAAGCCTGCCACCTAAACTCCAGAAAAACAGCTGCAATGTCCGCGACAATCAACAAGGCTATCAGACAGCTTTAACACTTAGAAAACAAAATACCTCATGAGGGATACACCCCCCAATGGGCTGCCTGTGGTTCCAGCTATCAACACAGGTAAACTCCCTCTTTAGGAAACACCAACATTACAACGAAGTATGCTATAAATCAAAATACATTTTATCTGGAGAAACTCACATAGCCCAATTTTTCCGCCGTTTTAAACCAATTTCAACATCGGTAACCTGCACACAGGTCCACTAAGTAGATGACACAATGGCATCTACACCATCGGAAATATCAGCTGAATTACACCAATTTTACACTGACCTGTACATGGAAGATTTTGCAACACCTAAAAAAATTAGAAAATTTCTATCATTCACTAATATGTATACTATAGCTGGCCAACCAGACCTTGCAGCACCCATAACTAAAGATGAACTATGGGAGATAATAAGATCAACCCCACGTAACAAGTGCCCTGGGCCTGATGGCCTTCCATATGAATTTTTCAAAAAATATTTTAAACATATCGCACCAATACTACTGGCAACTATGAATAAGTGCCTGGAAGACACATCCCTTCTACATGGTGGCCAAGACGCATACGTGGTCACACTGTTCAAAAAAGGAGACCAGGCAGACCTAAACAAGTGGCGTCCAATCGCTCTCACCAATACTGACATCAAAATACTAACTAAAATTTTAGCCAAACGTCTGGGTTGCATTGATCAGACAACCATCTCCCCCCATCAATTTGGATTCATTTTAAATCGCTCAATTTGGGCTAATATCCACACAATTGCCAACATCTGCCAAGCTAATCCCACAGGTGCCCTTGCTTTCCTGGACCAAAAGAAAAAATACGACTGAGTACACTGGGGATACCTAGAACAATGTCTGAAGGCTTTTAACCTACCACCCCGCTTTATAAACTGGGCGCTCCTCCTAACGCGCTCAGCCAGGTTTTACAATCAAGAGGCCCAGTTTTCATAACCGACACCATCACCCCCCAAAGGGGCCTTAAACAAGGTGACCCGCTTAGCCCCCTACTATACAATTTTACCCTTGACCCCCTCCTCCGAATTGCAAACCTAAAGCTCACTGGAATCTGTTGGAGGGACAACCACCAACCAAAATGCTCGCCTTTGCTGATGACTGCGTTGTTGGAGTCTCAGGCAATAGGGATGCCAGGGCGATTGAGCGCATTATTCATCAGTATGAGTCAGTGAGTAATGCCATGCTGAACAAACAGAAAACAGAAGTAATTGCTATGGGCAAATTCAGTTCAAACTGGGCCCCACCCTCCCACCACCACACAAACCAACCAACCACACATCCAACCACACAACAACGATACAAGCCAGTAAAACCACTGTGTTTACCCTTTGCACACCACCCTGCCACCAACCCAGTCCGTCATCTGGGCATATGGCTCGAAACTGGTAGATATGCACTTGACACCATAGAAACCAACATTTTGGACAACATCACAAAAAGAATGACATGTATGCGGAGGAGTAAAGCCAGCCTAACCGGAAGAGTTGTGTTAGCCAACTCCCTGATCCTATCAAAGTTATGGCTTGCTGCCCATGCAATCCCCTTCTCCGCCAATTTCACCAACGCAGTCTAGAAGCTCCTGCAGAACTGGCTATGGTCTGGATACCGTGCACCTGGCAGGCTAGAGACCATGTATGGCCCATGGAAGAGAGGCGGGATGGGGCTGCTCAACTTCACAGAAAGAGCTACGCAAATCCTAGGCTCATGGATAGCCTCCACGACGTCACCCAACCCACCATTCCCCCACTGGGCCAAGGCAGCCCAAACCAATGTTGCAAGGGCACTACATCTGAGGTCCCCCTCCAACCCGGCGACCCTGATGAAGTATCTTGTAACACACCCAAACGCCACCGGACCACACAACACCAATCAGTATTTCAAACTCATCCTATACAACCTAAGACAAGGGGATTGGAGCTTCTCCTATGCACAGCAATCCGAAGACAATCACCCTCAAACTGGATATGTGCAACTCCACAGAGGACATATGATGTCTAACGTACCTGCCCCATTACCACCCTTCCCTCTGTCCAGGATTAACTACCTAGACCACCAAGACGTCCCATATGACTTGAACACCCAAAAACAGGTATGGAACCTCATCACCTGCCCCCTCCTATCCCCACAAGTGTGCTCCATTATGTGGCGATACATGCGCCGTACATATAGAACAGCTGACTGTACTTTCTCAATGTTTGAGACATACGCCATCTGTGGCGGACCCAACACACTAGCGCACCACCTGGAAGAGTGCCTGCCATCTGCGCATATCTGGGCCAACGTGATGCACCTGTTTCAACAATCACCTACAACCAAATTCTGACTATCCCGCGATATCATGGCACTCAACATGGCCTCACCTATCCCCCAGACACTGAGGGCTCTAATTGTGTGCATTGCAATATAGTCCATTCACACAATTACCCTTGACGCCTTCAACAGGATCTTCCACAATCTCAACCAAGCCATCATCAGGTTCCACAACCATTTGGCTGACCATTTTCAAGCCTGGCTGTTCGGCTCACTCCAACACAAATGGAAGAAATGGATGGGCACCTCGATTCCAATCTGGTTCCTTCATTATGACATTGAAAACCTCACAGTCTTCATAGGCGGTACACCCTACTAGCCCATGAGTTGCCATACAACTCAAGGTCTAGCCACCCACCACCCGTGGCCCCCAGCCACACCAAAGTGTGCCAAGTCGTATCTTTTGAGTTCCTTTGTTCTGCGCTCTCTTCCAATTTCTGTTTTCCACTTTCCCTGCTCCTACATATCGGATGTGTCTGTCCCCTAGTCAGCCATCCTCGTATTAATAAAAAAACAGAACATATGACAGCTTCTGATTACCTTAGAGTTTATTCATTGCCTGTTGAAATGTCATTGAAGCATTTTATAAACCCCGTGGTATAGCCTTTCTCAAGCAAACCCCCATTAGCAATCAAAGAACATCTGTTGCAATCCTCCTTTGCAAGCTCAATTTATAAATAGCCACTAGTAAGATCTAAGGAGAAAACTTTGAGCTTCAGCAAGTAGACAGAGAGAATTATCAATATGAGGCAGAGGATATCAAATTTTTCCAAGTTACTAATTATATTTTTGGTACATCACTACTTATGACCACCATCTTTTTTTTTTTAATAGCAAGAGTGGTGAGGCCCAGGGCTCTGAGACGGATCCAGTAGCCCAGATTCAACAATTGCTTGAGCTTCAAAGCCACTTGGGCTTCTTCAACTTTATGTTTCTGGAAAGGGCAAACTTGTACAGGAAATGCATCGCCTGTTTTTTTATTATAAGCCATTCTTTTCCTTAATTTAAAATCATAGGTAGAAGAATAATGTGAAAAATTATTTATCTAATAGAGTATCAATTTTTATTTTCTATGGTTTGGTCAGATCCTTCCAATTAAAGGTCCTTATTACAGCTACTGATGGGGGCTGCTCCAAGCAAAAGTCACGCAAGTACTTAATGTCATATATATTAGCAACCTTATGGATAAGCAACAAATGTACATAGCATCAGGGGTAATTTTACCCATAATACATGTACTGTTGATAAGGTTAGCCAGCAACACTGAGATTGACAAAGCATAAGCAGGGTCAAAGTCCTGGACCAATTAAAACTTCCTTCCATTGAGCATTATTAACTTCACAGATTTTTGATAAGTGCCCTAGTGTTATTCTCATGAGCTTGGGTGTTTATAATATCATGTGATTTTGGTGAAATTGGTTTATTTTTTGGCGCATATAGAGACATTTTGTCATATCCATAAATTACTGATGGTAGCAATCAAACTAATAGTTATTGTACAGGATACTCTATAAGCTCAATTTGGTTTTTTCTTTTTTCTTTAGCATTAGTGGTGCCCAACACGAAAGGGGGAGCCGCCATGCATATTTATTTGCATATGTGCCATATAAAGAGATTATAAGAAATAAAAATTCCTAATACAGCCTCTAAGTATTCAGCCTAGGAAGTTATATCAGAAGGCGAGGAACCTTTGGGGAAACTTTGTCTGGTGCACGCTTAAGCTGGCGGACCATGGCGGACAACATAGGGGTTGGGCATCAGCGACATGAGGCATAAGGAGGTATAATTGCGGGTTTTCTTTGTTAATTAGGCCGGCGGTGTCCATCGCCTCAGCATATTGAGCAAGTAGATGCTCAGCAAAAGTGATGAGAGCCGGCACACAAGTAAACAACTTGATGCGCTGTTAGTTATTTTTCTTCAATGCATAAGTTCTGGCTTTGATACAATGCTTATCATGTTCTGGGTTCATAATACAAGGGAATTTGATGTACTATAAATTACAAGGATCCCACTAAATAAAATATAATAGTAGAAAACTCAAAATGAAACTGAATAATAGATAGCAATTCATAGCTTAAATTGTCCAAGACTACTTCTGGAGTTACTAATAATCAACTTTTCATTTTATTAAAAAGTGAGGAGCAAGTTTATTATAACGGCACATTGGGGCCCAATGGTCCCTTATTTCATATAGTGAAGGAGGTTAGGAACTACTGTTTAACGTTTAATTTTTTAAGGAAACAACCTTCACTGAGGATCCACAGTCAATGATATAGAGGATGATATATCTTGAGACCCTTTACTAAAGCTCCTGTGCCTATATGACTTAATTGTGGGTAGAGTTAGCAATACAAGAGAATAAGGAATATACTAGGAGTACGAATATTAATTAATTTTAATTGGTAAGGCTAACTAGGGGATGACCACTTCTGAGTAAAAGAATGTGGGAAATAACAGAGCAAAAGAACACCCCAGAGAAGGCAGAGCCACATCCTATTGCCATTTGGTAATGTCAGGATTATAAAAGGAGGGAATGTTCATGGAAGGCTATGACAAGATAAAACACAAATGGAGGAAGGGTCTGTGACCAGGAACCAAGTGGGGAACCAAGAGTAGTTCAACCTTTAATGACATGGTGTCATGTGGACAAACAACCAGACTTGAAAGTGATCTAGTAGGTGGGAATGGAGGCAATTGAATGAATCTTGGAGAGTAGGAGCTGTGTCTGTGAAGTAATCCAAGACAAATGGTTTGGATAGTCCATAACGCTATTTCAAGATAAGTGCTTGTAATGAGGAAGGAATGAGTGAATCCATGCTGATAGAAATATGTTCCTATACAATATGAACTCCTGCAGGTTATCTTTAAGGAAGAGATGCATGACTTCACGCCAGATATCCTTAGAGGGAGGGCAGTCTTCAAGATGGTGTACTAGAGTACTAAGTTAGATGCATACTGTGCATGAAGATTGAGAGGTTTTAAACTATCAAAAAGTATGGTATACCCTCATTAAGCATCTCCATACATGAACGCAAAACCTGGGCTGCAATAAAGGATGATGAGCGTACTTTCAGATTATCTTGTGGGTGTCCAAAGTGTAGTGGATGCTCAGCATATTAAGATAGTCTATACGGGCATTGTACCTAAATGGCGAGGCACCATATTGCTTATAACAACTTATCCACAAACTTCTTAGAGGAAAATCATAGTTGGGCGACCCCTCAGGGTGGCTTGAATGCATATACTTTTGGGAAATAGATATGTCCATATTACCTAGTCGATTAGATTACATATGGATTTTTTTACCATTAGGCGATTGTATCCTCTAGTAAATGTGGGAGTTATAATTTTTAATGATAACTATTGTTTGGCGAATTACCTAAACAAAAATTTATTGATCTACCAGGTGTTATTTATCCAGATTGGTCATGTTTTATCAAAGATAATTTGCTGACAAATGTATCTACTTTATGGTTGTATTAATGATTAAATAATTAGAGAAATAATCATAGTATTCAATCAGGTTTTGTCACCAATTAACTAGTAGATCTATTTTTAGTTGATGATGCCTTATCAACGCTTCTGAAAGTAACTTGCAGTTTGACCCTTTTAGGTTTTGCAAACTATGGTTCATGAATAAATTTCCCATTTCCTAAACAGACTGCTAGCCTAAAAGAAGGTACTATGATGAGGTTGATTAAAAAATGTGGGGAAGCCTTTCTAAATCAGCCATGAAGAGGTCACGACTCTAGTTGGCAGTGCAATCCAACTAGGATAGTGAGGTTGGTCCTCACAGGTGCATCCTCAGAAGGCTAATCCATCAGCAATGGCTGCTGATTCTCAGTGAGGTGCCAGAATAAAATGGTCGTAAGATCCCCTATAAATTTCAAAACTTTTGAGTAAATAAAATAAGATTAAAATAGCTCAATAACTTTTATAGCTTTAGACTTTTATACTGTGGTTGTATAGTTATTTCTTAAGGCAATAGTTCAAAAATAAGGCATCCTTTAAGTTGCAGTATATTGGGTACCAAGACTTCTACGCAGCTCTTCGTGAAGAGAATAGGATGAGTTCACTACCAGTTTAAGAGATAACCCCAATTATTGGAAGGTCAAGCACCTGTTTAGCATTATACTTAACATTTAAACTGGTTTTGAAAAAAGCTCAACTGAGTAATAGACTTTATACTATTACTATCTATCAATTTTTACTCATTTAAATAATTCAATCAACACTGTTGTTAAGAACTTGTGCAGTTAACTTGAGAGCAACAATGAGCCACATACCAGAAGATTTATTCAGTACTCAATTTTCAGACTAAAAGCGCTCAAAAGTTACCAAAAAGTCACTCACAAAAGGAGATATTTGAGTTTGTCAAGAACCAAATTCAATGGGAGAGTATATTTTTTAGCACTAGTAGTTCCCAACCCAAAAGGGGGAGCCGCCACGCATCTTTATTTGCAAGTGGGCCAAACAAAGGGATTATTAGGAAAAAACCCTAATATGGCACCTCAGCTAACATCTAGGAAGCCATATCAGAAGGTGAAGATGCTTTAGGAAACTTTTGTCTGGCGCCCAATTTAGCTGGTGGACCATGGCAGACAATGTTGGGGTAGGAGCATCAGCGACATGAGGCATAAGGAAGTATAATTGGGGGTTTTCTTCATTGATGAGGCTGGCAGTGTCCATTGCCTCAACGTATTGAGCAAGTTGATGCTCAGCAAAAGTGATGAGAGCAGGCGCACAAGTGAGTGACTTGATGTGCCGGTGGGTTTTGGGATAATTAGGATCAAAAAGAGAATTTTTGCTGCACTGATGCAATCATGGCTCACATCAAAACAAGCTTCTTAGTTTCATATTTTGCATTTTATCAAAATCATGGAGGAAGTTTGGGGTAGACATATCCTTTACTAGGGGTTCCATCACCCCATGAAGTTGCTGGCGGAGTAGGGTGTTGACAGAGGCAGCTATGTCCACCAACTTCCATTTTATTAATTTTTTTAAAAAATTGGAAAACCATTTTGAGGGCGAAAATGGTGGGGATGCAAATTGGGTTGGTCAACAAAACCTCCTCCAAAGAAAATTTGGTTTTACATGGTATGGCCATTCATACTTATCAATCTATTCAATATAGGAGAGTATATTAATAATGTCAAATAAGAACAAACTCCAGAAGCAGAGGGCAAAGATTGAGACTGTCAACCAAAATGTTCTTAGCTCATCATCTCAAGTTGACATTAATACTTTAGAGGAGCATGTAACCAAATTGGATTAAGTAATTGAACAATTCTGGAATATGAAAACAACTTTTGCAGAAAAGTTGACTCTTTAAATCAGAAAGAGGATGAACTTATCAAGGAGATTATATTCTTAAAAACCAAATGAGAAGTGAACTGCAAACGCCTTCGATGTGTTTATGAGGATATGGCGAAAAATGATAAAGCACATTGAGTAGTTGGAAAATCACAGATGTGATTTATGCAACTCAAGGCAAATAAAGATGACAAAAATCTCTATGAAACTCCAGTTGAGAAGACATCCTGTAAAAATTTACTCTTTGGTTGTTATTGACAAGCAACCCAGTAACCTTTTTACTGCACAGGTTTGGTTTCCTTGTGCACTTCGTCATGTTGTATAGAATGAATTATTAATCAATAATAGTATGGAGACTATTATCCGTTTTTGAGTATGAATTATATTTTGGCCCAATGGTCGTCCAGTATTCCTGATTAAATACTCTTGATGTCTTACTTGTAGGGATTCATTCTCTATGCTCTTGTCCACCTGATCTTTGCTGAGATACCCTGGTGACAGTCTCTTTTGGCCCAACACACAGTTGGCAGCTATCCCTGATTGTGGCTCCTTCTTCTCTAGAACTCCGCTCAAATCTTTACTCTTCTCTCTGAGAGTCTTGCAGTTATTGCCCTCTGCAATAATATCCATGAGACAGAACAAAAAAATAGAAGCTGATAGTTTGACTATACACCAAATTGTTAATGTGACTAATGTTAATACTGTAGACACTAGTTTTCATAGATAATGTTTTTTATTATAGTTGATCCTAGAGAATATATATAGTGGGGAATTCAGCTGTCTAACCCTCAGTTGACACCTCTTTGATAAAACGGCAGCCTTTGCCGTTGAATCACCCATCCTCATCTCAGCAGCGATAGTATTCCCCATCCTGGCTATGATTCTGTCATTGGACATCCTTGAGACCTCAAATGGAAAGAATCAGAAAAGGTGTCCCTAACGTTTTTCTCTCTATCCAAATGAACCAACCATATTTGGCTAGCAACCTGCTTAGGTAATGGGACTTATTACCATTATGGCAGGTCAATCACCAACTGATCAATTCACTAGTTGCAGGCAGCATCATTCGCCTCACAACTTGCTATTCATTCCCAATCAGTCAGTGATGAAACCTGACTGATCCCAATCAGTACACCTGATAGTTGATCACTATCAGATGCCCCTATTTCGTTGGAAACTCCACCCAATGAGATCTTAAGTATTTGTCCGGATCAATCCCCAACAGATACAACCAGGCGAATATCCCAAAATTCCCTGAACGTAGTTACTCTGAAACTTGGGCCAACTGATTTCCAATTTACTTCGCCTTAGGGAATTTTCCCCTAGCGATACCAGGTAATCTAGCAGGCTGGGAATATGGACAAAAAATCCCAACAATCTAGTTGTATTATTATGTGGTTTGTGCAGCTGGCACTCCATGCAACAAGCTAGATAATCCGCGACATTGTAGTTGATAGATTCCCAGTAATAATACTGGTAAATATGGTCATTTGTTTTCCTCAGGCCTCCATGCCCAACAACCTTGTGAGCTGCTTGTACTATTGCTGCTCTTTCCGACAGTTTTAGGATTAATAACTTCTTCCTGTTGATCGTCTTGAAAATTTGTCCATCCATAGTCTTGGTGTTTTCCATTGCTTTTTGAAGTGCACCTTAGATTTCTTGGGGCTCATTCACGATTTTCCTTTGACCATTCTACAGAATAGCTCATCCACCTGCAGTTCTACCAACTGGACCATTGGCAAACGCAAAACTCCG
>JAKSZP010007634.1:0-12668 GCA_022478985.1 Massospora cicadina
TAAGTTGATGTAAGGGTAATTTATCTGAGTTGATGGTTTGTCAATGAGTTTATTTTTGAGTCAAACACCTTAATTTGAAACACCCTAAACAATAACTTTGCTTTATAAAAGCACCTGAGCTAATACACTTTGCTAAGAGATGTAATAAAGTTTAGAATACAAGTTGTTGAGAATTTGGTGTTAACCAACTATTTAAGATTGGCTTTGTAATACCATAATATCTCATAGATCTCAATGCTTCCCAGCCTTCATCAATCATGACATATGAAAAGCTCATAAATCACATTACTGCAGTACTTACATATTTTGGTAGTTAATTCCCTTTGTTATGACTAAGAGATAAAACTTCATTATTATCCATGTTGAAATCTAAATATCACATAAATCACATTGTCGCACCACATGCAATTTTTTTATCATTCCTTAATATGCCATCAGATATCCCGCCAGTATAATACAAATAAAAATCTGAAAATACATTAATTACTTCACCGCACCACCTTCATTTTTTTGTAATTTTTACTAATCCTCCATCCATACATTTCACTACCCCGGCTGCCATCAAATTTGTCTACTACACCCTTGCTCCCTGTGCCTCATTCCATTCCCGTTCCCTCCAAGTTATATTTTATAGAGTAAATTGGCCATTCCAACATAACCCTTTCCGTTGATCAACCTCAGCTTCTACCCAAGGAAGCCATACACAACCAATCTATTATTGATTTCTGTCTAATGAACACCAAGACTTTTAGTGAGGTCAAAAACCTATCAGCGAGATAGAAATGGGATTATTTCAGATAGTCCAGGCACCACGGATAAGGATGATAAACTGAGCATAATCTAGATTCTAAAGTGCATATATTGGGGATCACACAATAGAAACAGGGATGTGTGTTGCAACAATAAGAACTAACCAACAATAAAAAACTTAGTATTTACATTCCTTGCAGGAACTAAAACTTTATTATGCCACAACGGGTTTTCAACTCTGTTGCTCTTACCAATACTACAAAGAGGCTGAAGATAATACACTTAAATATGATATATTTTGTCTCGTTTACAAGTTTACTTTGTGATATTTTGTCTCCATACAGCTATACATATATGATTGCTAACTACCTGTGCATAAATTACCCTGCTGTAACTCCAGTTGCAACATCCTGATGCTCACTAAAGGGCACTTCCAACAACACTAAAATTAAAGCATAAAAAATGAGGCAACAATAGAGCTGCTTTGCCCGTTGGTTTGAGGACAAGTATCTCCTTCAACCTAGGGATCTGGGAGAGCCTAGTCAAGATCACTTTCATCTTAGCAGTTTGGGCAACGAGGGGAGTGATGCTCCCACTTTGAACTTATCCTAATAAGGTCTTTAGCTTCTCAGTCCCTAGTACATATGGCCAATTTACCCTATGAGAATGTTAAGGAAGTCTTGAAATAGCTAAACCATGGATTTTGCTATTCACTAATGCCATTAATGATGATCACCTTGGGGGTTTTCAGAAATTAAAAGAACAAAGATTACCTATATGAAAAATTATCCCCTGTTTCAAGGGGTGATGATATGAGTTTTGACTAAGAGGATTGCCTCTCAGGAACAGATAGTTGAGATGTTCTCTCATTAAATACGCCCATCCATCCACCAGACCATGCAGATACTATCCTGACACCATATTAAAACCAGTGAATTTTGTTGAGTTCATAGAGGCTTAGTGCTGATACAACCAATTGCTGAAAGATCAACTTGATGGTACTTGTGGGAGGTTCACGCTGCCATCCTATATAACCAATGCTAGACAAACAAGGCAATTTAAGAGTGGATGAACTGGAAGACCAGTTGAACATCAATCTATCCTGTATTACTGGGGAAGTATTTGATCGCCGCGGAGCCTCAACACTAGAGGTATCTGATGTAACCCAACACTGTGGCCAAGTTAAAGAATATCTAAAATGGAGGTTGTGTGATATCTGATTTTAAAGCCATTAATCATGTTGCCCATATCTAGACAAGTCACAAAATAAATCAGCTAGTTAAAGATAAAACTTTAACTTTGTCATCTATCAGGCGCAATAATTGATCATCACAAAGCGATCCAGGATCTTAAAAGGAGATACAGTGATAACCAATGTAGGTTCAGTGCCCTCAAAAGAGATCTCGAAGGCGCTTTATAATCTTCTAACAATTTATAAAATGAATTCATTTTTAATAGCCTGGGTCGCCAGATTTTTCCCCTCTGTTTTAGTTCAACCATACCAAAAAATCTTGTCCCATGACACTTCCTCTGAAGCGGCTTCAGAGCTCTATTCAGCAGATTCTGAATGAGGCGTTTTGTTGCCACCTCCCACTCACCGTTCTCATTTGATGGCCAGATTGGGAAATTGGCCCCCACCAAATCAACTCCACATATTAACCCACCAAATTATACCCTCGTCAATCAGAGTCAGGCTTGGACTACCATTTGCACCTAAGCAGCCCATTTGACTATTTCCCACCTGAATTCATCATCCACTATCCTTGTGAACCAAAATCCATGGGACCTATTGGCTGAGGTTGATGAATCAGGTAAACTTATTATGAGTGAGGATTCCAGTAAACCTCTCGGCCAATTTGATTATGGTTGGGCTGAATTTATCCCTTCTGACTTTGACAAAACCCCATACTCAAAATGTTTTTCTCCTAAAGCCAATGCCGCCTCCTACCAAAGTGATCACCAGCTCGCCTTAGCAGCAGTGGCCTCTCACCATTGCCACAACCTACGCAAAGCAGTGGCCCAATCAGTGGCTCAATTCCAACTAGGGCTGACTACACTCTTCTACCCCCCTGATTTCCCTCAAGAGGCCCAAAGCGAAATCAGTAAATTATTTGATGATGCTGAGGCCTCTGTCATACATGTCACTAAATATCAGATTTCGACCCATCTGCTAAAACACCTGCCAAAGTTTATCCAATTTTGCCCAACTCCCCGATGCCCACATTCAAGCTAAACATCACTTAGCGGAATTTGTTTAAGCTGTCTACCAAGCTGATCTTGATGATGAGGATGAGAACTCATTTTACACCGCCATCCACACACACTACGCTGATACCCTAACGCCCAAGCTCTCCGCTTTAGTCCATTTCTACAATTATCATGATATTGGAATGGAAAGTATGTCTTCAAAAGAGCCGCCTGACCCCCCCCATCACCCTCTGCCATGGTGGGTTAGTGGTTTCCGCTTCTCGCCTTGTTGGAGATTTTTTGTTTTGGTTTTTTCATTACCTTCATTTGTTTATTCATTTTTTTGCTCTTTACTTATTGGTAATGTCCATCCCCTGGTGGCGTAACTCAGATAAAACTTAAATTATATAATGACATGATGCTAGACCATGTCCTGAAAATAGTAAATCTCACTGAGGAAAACGCTTCCTTGAAGGACAGACTTGATAGAAAGGAACTAAAGTTATTGGAGGTCTAGAATATGGAGGCCAAGCATCATTACCTCTCTGACAAGTTGTTCCAGTTCCATACAAAACTATAGGCCATCTGTAGATGCCAGCAAGACTTAGACCAGATAAACTAATAAATATTCACTGATGCATTAAATCTTGACCAATGGATTTAATAATTCAAAGATTACAAAGTGTCCATTAGGCGAATTGTACCAGTGGCACAGTTTGCTGCTTATTCCTGACATATTAAAACAAAATGCTATTCTGGAGACTAAAATCCAAGCTTCCACAACGCCCCAACCAGCAGCAATGCCACACCAGCTCGTCCTGCGCAAACTGGAAGCTCATCAAAATAGATACATATATACTTTGGTCTAGATTTAAAATTATGGCAGTCTACCAGGGTCGTAGGGCTTCCTTTAGGAAAATGAGGAAACAGTAATTAACATGTTTACCATATCAACCTACAAAAATTTTGATAATAAGAGAAATTTACAACATTTCTGTCTATATATGAGATTAGTAAAGATGGCGCGAATGGGAAGGCGAACTGGCAACACTAATGAACTAGGTTGACCTATAAAGCAAAGAATTAGTAAATGACAAAAATCAGCAAGGCTCAACTGACATATTAAAATTTAAATGAAGTATTATAGAGAGTTTGGAGGGGCAGAGTTGATAACTACCAGGAAGACTACTTTACTTATTATATCCTTCAAGCGAATTTTAGATCATGTTGTTCTCTGATTGCTTCTACCTTGAGGACGATTATTCATGTGCAGAGGGTTTAGATAAACATGATGCTCAGATAGCACTATGCAACGCTTGTGAGCTTTTAGAAAATTGTACCAAATAAATCTACCTATCTAAATAATAACATAATATATTGCAGTTATTTTGCAACTCCGCCATTGCACTTCAACCTTTGATGCACCCAATTGAGGGTTTTGTAAAAAATAGATTATTGGAACAACTAACCCCAAGGACTTGAAGTGAACCATAAATGTGCTGTCAGGCTCAGGAAAATCAATGTACGCTACATTACATGAAACCTATGTTGCATTAAGGGGCATTATGGATGACGATGCAATACCAAAGGGGCTAAGTCCAAAGTGTACCACGTGGGAGCAACTGGAATTAAAGATCAGAAAAAATGGATGAAGTAGAAAGGTAATATTCTACTTCTTTTAAAACTTAACCTATCCATGGCAAAACCAGAGAAGTTATTCACCAACCACCTAAGCTCAGATGAGCTGCGCTGCAACGCTTGACACTCTCTTCCATATTTCTTTGAAATTTACTAAGAAAATACCACTCACTTAAATAAAGAAAAGGACACGGAACAGGCCACAGAGATGATTTTACAGCCCTACATATCGAAACTGTGAAGTATGAACTACTAATTGTCTCCTGCAATATGCCAAAATTAAAAGGGTCAACGTGGCTAATTCTATATGTAAATTGAAGAAATCCAGCCCTCAACTATTCAAAGAGCTACAGACCTATCTGGGCCAGTCTGACAAGCTTGGAGTTTACTTAATAAATCCTACTGGTGATTACTATCTTAAGTGTAAATATTTTAATACTAGCTTAGGCAAGACCATGATCAGAGCTATGTAGTTAGAGGTGCATTGATCATCATAGTATTGACCAAATTTGTTTTAAAACTTTGACTATCACCAGATTTTTATTACTGTAAGGATTACAGAATTTTCAGCGTAGAAGCTGATTGGAAGAAGACTACTTATCCACTAGGTATAACATTACCCATTGAAAGGCCCAGAATTCAAAGGGCACATCTGTCCTTGAGACTTTGACATGGGAAAATATAAGGGTAAATAAGGTGTATTATAGTTCAAATGCATATCAAAGGATTTTATAAAAAGCTAAAAGGCTGCAATTGGAGGCAACTGCAGGTCTTACTGGGGCAAACCTCATGGGAGGGAGAGGCAGAGAGGGTGAAACCTCTTCAAAGTTTTTCAGTTGTTAGTTATTATATGGGAACAGATCAGAAGATTTATGGGAAAATATGTCGGACAATTTGCGCCAAATTGCTGATTGGAAAAATTGAGGTTGAAGGGGTGCGTGCTATGCAGCAGATTGCCATTAGTGATTAGGGATGTCCATATATACAAGTTTAAGTTCCGCATATTGACTTGCTGTAGTAATGAAATAGAATACTCACTTCATGATTGGTGAAAGCATGTAGTGGATTACACTAAGACAAACAAGATTAAATTGAAAGCCAAATGAATAGGTGTGGAAGGCAGATTCCGCACATAATGCACAATAAAGAACAAACATGTTTATTTTAAATTAAATCTCAAATAAGAAAAGAAACTTGTAATATACCCTATAGAGGACTGTTGCCTTTATAGGAAAAAAGGGAGGAAAAAACAAAGTAATCCCTAAGCACTATCCAGATACTGGGCCCCTACACATATATTGTGTGGTTAGGTTTAGAAGATGTCATAGGTTGAGGGAGAATCTTCACCAGGTTTGGATCACATCACCAGATTTGATAGATTGTGTTATAAATCAGAAAATAGTATAAATCAATAGTCCAATCTTACACAGATTAATTTGGACTGAAAGATTATTGCAGCCAGTTTTACAATTGTTTGTTCTGATTGAGAGAGATTGGAATATCCTTTGAGGCGGATTGTATGATCTAGGGTTAGATCTGCGTTCTATTTCATTTTATGGCCCAATCTGACTTAGCAGACCCTTTGGGCTCATATGGGAGGTTGGACAGGTTTGGGCTATGTTTTGTAGATTAGCAGTTACCAGACTATGTTTGGGATGTGCCCTAGAGATCTGCCGGAAGCCCCTAAACTGGGTAACCTCCCTGAAAACCCTTCTACCATTTTTCAATAGGAAGAAGAGGAAAAGGGGGTAGGCGGAGAGGTTCCTTAGAGCCATGATACTAAACCATTGCTCATTTACCACATGAGTAAGGTCACTGAGCAGAGAAAGTGGAGCTACAAGGGGCCTGGATCCTTCTTAGGATTGAAGGGATATTGTTTGTGGTTTAGGTGACGAGGCTGAGACTCAGGACTATAGGAACCACAGATCTTAGTTCAACTACTTTTGTTAGGGGCTTATATTGCTCTGCCTTTTAGGGGCATTTCTATAGTTGTATTATATCCCAAAATCCTGCCAAATCAATCTTTAATAATATACTTATTGGAACATAACTTATGATGACCTATGGAGTTAAGACTGATTTAAGGGAAATTACTTTAGCATCCTTGGTTAGAACATCTTGATGTACTATAGAAGCGGAAGCTGACAGGATGAGGGTTGAGCTCCATTATTTATATTTTGACTTTCAAGATTAGGATTACACCTCTTGGAAACCAAAAGGGATGTGGTTAAACCAGAAATTTAATGCACAAGGTCTTTAAGACTAAATGAATTTTGTTAAGAGCGGACAAAACCTGATTATATCACCCAGGCACCAAGTTTTAGTAAACACATAATTGAGTTGATAATACCACAAAGCCTTTATGAATATTTTTGCATTTTTATCAGTTGCATAAAAAACCTGTCGTTGCACCTGGGCTCATCCTTCCAGACCTTGAGGAGATCAGTGTGCTACTGGAAAACCTGTACCATTACCCACTTTTGGTAAAGAGGCATCTACAATTGCTTTCATTAATATTTTACTAATTGAAGAAGTAAAATACATAGAAAAATGGAATGCTGGGAGAATTTGGTTAGAAGACAAGAGCTCTGAGGCGGTTCACACATTAATACCTTACAAAAGCTTATCCGGTATGATGGAGGATTAGAAAAATCTAGCAATGTCTTTGTAAGAGTAATAGAAGAAATTTTTGCCATGTATGATTTCGCCTTGAGGTGCGCACAGGACGTGTCCTCCATATATACATCAAAAATCACCTACCAACCTGTATCCATTCTATTTTCAGTCTAAGGTAGCAGATGCAAATGTCAATGAAGAAATAGATCAGAAAATCAAAGGGTATGGTGGTACTATTTAAGACCCTTATCATGGCCAGTCTAATTGTAAAGAAATATTGTCTAATTGTATAGTGATTGACTATTAAAGGCTCAGAAACATAACAAAAGATCTTCTTATACTCTTCAAGAATTAATGACAAGCTCAGGAAATTAACCAAAAAAATATTTCTCTTCCATGGACCCAATCTCCAGATATCATCAAATTGAGATGCCAGAGAAGAGCAGGAGAAATTGTGCAATAGCGAAGAAAAATCTTTCTTTCACTTTGATAGCTATAATTGAAGCCAAATTTAATTTTTTTTAAAAATACAAAGCATGACCGCTCAAATGAGCAAAAATCTTGATATGTTGATGCTTTCAACGTCTGCTGCCCCAGCATGGGGCAGTTGTGCGCCGCCTGCTGGTGTGTTTCAGCCACCACTGAAGTGTTTCCAGTATGGCTCTTCTAGCCCTCCCAATGCTACTGGGCGTTATGTCCCCCTCAGGACTTGGCCCACCACCTCGCAAGCTCCCAAGCAGTGCTCCAAGAGCCCTTTGATGCTCCACGGAGCAATTTGCATTTTGGCCTTCAGGTCAAATATGGGAATCTTTTCCCATATGCAAGTGCAGCCATCATCAAGCTGGCCATGGCAGTGTATAAACCCACTGGCTTTATCAATTTTGCCCCTTCAAGGGGTATTTTAATCTCAGCTTCCATTCTGAAGCTGATGCAATGGTAGTATCTAGACTACCATTAATTTTTAAATTATTCCCCTCCCTACCATTTGCACCTGGCTCCTGGATAAAGCCACTTTGGTGGTTCAGTTTGCCAGGTTGCCCTCCCATCTTTCCTCCAAACGCCTCCGCCACAAGCTCATGGAGGGTTTGGCCATTCATGGTGCAGACCCCATGCTGCAATTTAGGGTTCCAAATGGAACAGATAGTTTGGCAGGGCTGCACGCCTTTGCGACGATCCACCCATTCCATTATGACACCCATCTCATGATTCCCCTTCGCACAGTGATCAGATCCACCCCTGATCACCCATTCTGGGCACACGTTGAGAATGGCTGCGCCATTTACCCAAAGTGCTTCAAGCTTGATCTCTCAAAGCACAAGTGCCCTATGGCTTCTGCCTCCACCGCTTCCCCCTCTGGCGTCAGCTTGGCTGCTGCTACATCCAAATTCTTTGAGTGGAGCTCAATTCTTCCACTCCCAACCAAGTGAATTCTGGCGTGGCTTCCAAAGCTGCAGCCAATCAAAATTTTTAAAAAAAAATTAAAATTTTTTGGTTGAATTATGGCAACCTGAGCTGATGGCTGAAACAGTTTTAGCTGAGATGCCATGGTTGACAATTTTCAGCCAATCAGGTGCAGCCAACTTGCCAACTCCAGTGGCTGGGCCATCATCAGCTGAGTTAAATCCTTTTAGTGTCTCGATTGGATTAATAAAAATGACCAGTCATATAACGTAAAACCAGATTTTGCATTGGCAGAGCTTTTTTTGTCATCCTCCAGAATCACGTCCCCACCATTTTCATCCTAAAAACGGTTATGCCATTTATAAAAATATAAATAAAATGGCGGTAGAAGCAGTAGCTACTCCAGCCAACACCCTACTCCACCAACAACTCCATGGGGCAAAGGAACTCCTGGTTGAGGGTATACTTATCCCCAATTTTCACCATGATTATGAGGAAGATGCAAAATATGAAATTGAGGAGCTCACTTTTGGTGTGAGCCGCACTTGCATCAACATAGCAAAAACTTCTCTTTTTAACCCTGATTATCCCAAAACCTTCCAGCGCATCAAGTCTTTCACTTGTGTGCCAGCTCTCATTACTTTCGCTGAGCATCAACTTGCTCAATATGTTGAGGCAATGTATACCGCTGGCCTCATAAATGAAAAAACCCACAACTATACCTCCTTATGCCCCATGTCACGGATGCTCCCACCTCAATGCTGTCTGCCATGGTCTGCCAGCTAAAGTGGGCGCTGGACAAAAGTTTTCCAAAAGCTTCCTCACCTTCTGATATGGCTTCCTAGGCTGTTAGCTGAGGTGCCATATTAGGATTTTTTATTTTTAATGATCCCTTTGTTTGGCTCATTTGCAAATAAAGATGCGTGGCTGCTCCCTTTTTGGGTTGGGCACCACTAGTGTTGAAATGAAATTGTGAAATAGAAATGACTCAAGGCTGTTAAATCACACTTGTCTGCCACAGTGGCTGTCTAGTGCCCCTGCTACCTTCCAAAGGGCCACGGACATTATTTGGTGGTGTAAATCACCTTGGTAAGTTTACTGCACAGGTTTAGACTTTCTGTAGAAATAAAGAGGATAATAATTGTATGATGACAACTAGTAAGTCAGGTCTTCTTTATAAGTGGCTTCAACCCCACTTAGATATACTTTTACTACAACTTAGGAAATTAACTAGTTAACATCATTCCCCTAACTCTTAAATTTAGAAGTGAGTAATAAATATTTAACAGCTGACTTCTGCTCATCAAAAAATATTAGGGTTTCTATAGGGTTTAAGATGCATAACTTTCCACCTGTCTGAAGAGGAATAATTAATTCCTCCACAAACTTTGCCCTTGGTATAAACTTACAAACATAGCAGGTTTCATCGCCTTAGTATATCCCCTGTAGAAAAACCTTTACGATATGACAGCCATCTAATAGTATCAGGAACCAAACCCAGATTTTCATAAAGGACACGTTTCATGATTGCTCCTACAACTACCGCTAGAGTAAGTGTCAAAAAATCTTTGGTGACTTCAGAAAAACGACCCTAATTATTTGACTTTTCAGCCTGGACTATTCACAGTAGAAATCTGAATATCAACTGTCTAGAGATCATCAAATTACTTATTAACATTGTTAGGAAGGAAACCCAATAGTATATTTAATTGTAACCAATCATTGAATTTACATCCTTTGGTGAATTGTGAGTAATCCTTTAGTTGGTAACCATTACCAAACAAAAGACTATTAATAACTTTTTTAGCACTAGTGGTGCCCAACCTAAAAAGGGGGAGCCACCACGCCTCATTTACAAATGTGCCAAACAAAGGGATTGTTAGAGATAAACTTTTTTTCCTAATATGGCACCTCAGCTAACAGCCTAGGAAGCCATATCAGAAGGTGAGGAAGCTTTAGGAAACTTTTGTCTGGTGCCCGCTTTAGCTGGTGGATCATGGCAGAAAGCATTGGGGTAGGAGCATCAGCGACATGGGGCATAAGGAGGGATAGTTGTGGGTTTTCTTTCGTTTATGAAGCCAGCGGTATACATTGCCTCAACATATTGAGCAAGTTGATGCTCAGCGAAAGCAATGAGAGCCAGCACACAAGTGAAAGACTTGATGCGCTGGTGGGTTTTGGGATAAGCGGAATTAAAAAGAGAAGTTTTTGCCACATCAATGCAAGTGTGGCTCACACCAAAAGCAAGCTCCTCAAATTCATATTTGCATTCTTCTCAAAATCATGGGGGAAATTCAGGATGGGAATACTTCACCAAGGCTCCATCGCCCCATGGAGTTGTTGGCAGAGGAGGGGTATTGGCAGGAGCTGCAGCGGCTTCAACTGCCATTTTATTATTATTTATGTAATTGGGAAACACATTTAGGGGGCGAAAATGGTGGGGGCCAGTGGGGATTTGGGGAGGATCAACGAAAAATTCTCCCAAACAAAATATGGGTTGCCGTGGTATGGCCGTTCATCCTCATCAATCCATTTGAGAGCCTCTAATGGAGTAGATTCAGCCAGCACTGAGCCAGCCACCAGTATTGGGGAAGTGGCAGAAGCTGATTGACCACGTGCTGTCAACCATGGCAGCTCAGCTGAAACTGAGTCAGTCGTTGACTCTGGATTTATTATCCAATCAGATTTTGATACATTATATATATATACTTTTTAAATTTTGATTGGCTGCCATCTTAAAAGTGGCGCCAGAATTGTCTGAAATTGAGGGCAAGAGGATTGAGCCCCATTTAAAAAACTGGGACAAAATGGCCACCAACCTGATGCCTGAGGAGTGGTGAAGCAGTGGAAGCGATGGAGGTGGAATTTGTGGGGCACTTGCACTTTGAGGATCAAGCTCAAAGCACAAAGGACAAATGGTGCAGCCGTTCTTGATGCGCGCCCAGAATGGGTGATCAGGGGTGGATCTTATCACTGTGCGAGGGGGAATTGTGAGGTGAATGTCCTTTTTATGGGAAGATCGTCACAAAAGTGCACAGCCCTGCCAAATTAATCTTCTCCATTTGGAACCATGAATTGCAACATGGGGTTTGTGTTAAATGACCAAACCCTCCATGAGCTATGGTGGAGGCGTTTGGGGGAAAGGTAGGAAGGCAACCTGGCGACCTGGACCATCAAAGTTGCCTCATTTGGGAGCTGATTCAAACAGTTGGGAGAGTAATTTTTAAAAAAATAATTGCAGCTTAGATGCTGCATTTGCATCAGCCTTGGAATGAAAACCAAGGTTGAAATACCCCTTAGTGGGGTGAAATCAATGAAGCGGGCAGGTTTAACCACCGCTGTGACCATCTTGATGATGGCTGCACTTGAATATGGGAAAAGGTTCCCATATTTGACCCAGAGGCTGAAATGCAAATTGCTCCATGGGAGCACCAAAGGGCTCTGGAACACCGCCTGGGAACTTGCAAGATGATGGGCCAAGTCCTGAGGGGGGACATAATGCCCAGTAGCATTAGGGGGGCTAGCAGAGACAGCCTATGCATGCTTTGGCTGTAACGGTCAAGGCGTTGCCTGACCACCACATAGCCCTAATCTTCCCTAGGGCGATAGTCGGGGCCAGGGGAGAGGGGCTCAACTGCTCTGATTATTGTAAATGGCAATCTGATGAATCAGATGCCTCAAAATTGGAAGCAATATCGAATCAAAGGCTGATGGGGAAGTGAAGCCTAGGAAATGGCGCTCTGGCCAACCAGATGCTACCAAATTCAATATTGCTAAATGTAGCGATGAGGGATCAAACCCTTGGGCGCGAATTTCTGACCAATTGGAGGCCAAATCTGTTGCATTTGGGAGTATTGACAAGGATGAAAATCCTTGCAAATGGCGCTCTGGCCAACCAGATGCCGCCAAACGAAATATTCCCAAAAGAGGCAATGAACCAATATTGGGGAATATGGGCGAGGGGAATGGCCTGGGCTTTGAGAGCAATTCAAAGCAAGTAATGAATGCAAAAATTTCCGAAAATCCCCGCCGATTCAAGGATGGGCCTCAGCAAAAAAATTTAGGGTCTAGATTCT
>JAKSZP010007635.1:0-12620 GCA_022478985.1 Massospora cicadina
AAAAACTGGAAGGATTAAATTTCCAGTTTGTATTGAAGCCTGCCTTGGAAGAAGTTCCCAAACCCAAAAGTGAAAATTATCCCTGAAATTGGCCAGAAGAGTCAAGGCGAATTTAGTAGGCCTAGTGAGTTTTTAGATGGTCCAAATACCGTAAACTACAGGCACTATCAAGGATCAACTATCAGACTTCAGCCCAAATATATGTGCAGGATAACAATTTCTAATAGAGTGATCCTTGGATTTTGACACTCATAATCATACGCTTTTAACTTTAAAGCCCATTGGGCCACCTCCTTCAGGCGCTTTTAAGTTATGTAACCATCTCAGTGAGAAATGAATAGTTACTATAGTAAAATGTACTCCGTGAATATATACCCTGAACTGTGTACAGGCATATATTACTGCAAGGCATCCTCACTCAGTAACAGTATAGTTTTTATTTGGCTTACTCATGGTATGGATCACATATGCTACAGGGTGTTCATCACCAAATTTGTCCACCTGACTCAACATGCACTGATTGTCATCAAGGATGCATAAGCTTGAATAATAAAAAGTTCAGTCAAGATTTGAATATCACAGTATCAGTTCATCACTTGGTATACCCTAAGGTGTAAAAGAGTCCTAAGCTTCCTTATTCCATATAAGACCTTTCTTAGGGTTCTTCAACAATTGAAAAAGTGGCTCAGCATTAGAAGCGAAATTTTAAATGAATCAGCAATTATATCTTACCATTCCTAAAAGTACCTGCACATTGCGAGCACTCTTCATTGGGACATGGCCCAGATTTCCTCAAATTTTGGTTTTTGATGGCGTATCTCATTAGCGTTGACAACAAGCCACAAATATTTTATCTCAATTTCGAAGAAATAACATTTCTAAGGTTTTACGTTTTATATTTGCTGCCACTAATTTTTTGAAGCTTCTTCTGAAAAGTTCAAGATGATCTTTAAAGACGCAGCTAAAAACATTAATATCATCTAAGTAGAAGAGAACGCACAACAACTTTAGGTAGCCTAACACAGTATTCTTTGCTCGCTGGAATGTCACTGCACTTTACAAAGACACTGGGCATTCGCTTTGGCTAATATAGTCCATTGCTGGTAATGATTGCAAATTTTTCTTGATCATTTTTAGGTAGGTCAATTTGCCATTACCTGGATGAGATCCATCACCAAAATGATTAAGCTACTCTTAAGCAATTAAGAGTGTCATCACCCTTCAGAAGTGGTATGGGTCTTTTTAATTGATTTATTCAGCTGACAATAGTTTTTGATGAAATGGTTGGATCTGTCCTTTTTTATAATTAAAATTGGCCTCGCCCAAGGACTTGAGGTTAGAACTAACAAACTATGTTTAAGTAGCTTGGTGACTGTCAGAAATTCTCCTTCTCGACTTTTGAAAAAGAATGTTGGAGGTAAAAATGCCCTTAATCCACTACTATGATCAGCCAATTATATGTCCGATCTTCTAACAATACTATGGTTAATGAGGGTATGAGTACCAACAACCAAAAGACCCTGGCGGATTCTCGGTGGAACCCTACCCATCAGAAAACATGTTTTATAGTTTAAAATCAGCGTAATAAGGTAAAAACTGATAGTTGGATTGCTCTGACTCCTCGGCCAAATTTGGGGTATCCATCACATGGTTCTTCCTCAGCCACATTTCGTTCCATTCCACTTCCTAAGCAGGGACCCCCCCTTTTTAGGCGTGGTGGAGGTCCCCTGAGGTGTGAAGATTTTACCCGCGGTGATTGGGTGCAATTTATTAAATCATTACCACATGGGTTTGTTCTTCCCCAGACTATTTTCCCTCATTCTGATAGGCCAAAGCCTATCTTTCCTTATTTCGGATGACTAAGCTTTTTGACACTATAGCCCTAAATTCCCATGGCCCCAATATTTGAACTAGTTAAAATATGAAATACTAGTATTGAATAGGGGATCTTTTTCTTGCTTGCCCCGCACAATTAAAAAAAAATAAAAAACTTTAAAAAAGGTGTTTATTATTACTTATATTTTTATTTAAAGGTAAGTTTTATATATTTTGAGAAATATTTGTGGCATCCGTCGGTGGATCCCACAAACTGGTACTCACTACAGGGGGACACCCTGTATACTTTGATAAAGTATTAAAGCAATGGAGAGTGTCACCCAATGGGTGCAAAATGGAGAAGGAGTTGAAGATGATGATTGGATGGACAGCCCTACCACTTTGACGTTTGGAGAAGAATGATTTGAGCGCATATTACTACCTGAATCTTGCTGCATCACCTGGCTGGCCACCAAAGCCGTGAGAGACCTTACCATGGCATCCTTAATCCTGGAAACATTGCTTCCCACAAATGAGCATCATTTGTAGAGGAATGCCACTTGTTTCTCTATGAGACTAGTGTCCTCCCGGAGACCTACAGCCAGCTCACAAATTTGACCACCTACATACGCAAGTTTACTCACCCAGCCTTAGTTCATATGATGCATCTCTTAGCTGGCCATCACAAAGAGCTACATCGACACCTAGATACTCATGCAGCTCTAAATTTAGCCTATGATAAGTTGTACCAACTGACCTCTGAACACCTTGGAGCAGTCAGATCTGGTGTGGAAGATAATCACAACTTCATCAATCAGCTGCATGATTGACTTTCTACCATGGACACTGGGATCATGAAGTATGTCATGGAGGCCATGAAGATCTTTAGGGATGAAATGAACGCTTCCACCACTAGCACTCGCTCGTTGCTGGAGGAGTTTGCTAAAGAACTTGAAAAGCACAATGAGCAAATGCACCAGGACCTTTTAGCCCCCATCTCTGCCCCTCAAGTTGAATATAAACAGCGTGTGGCTATGGTGGAGCGACAGTTAACCCAGGCCTTTTCACGTGTTGATGAGCTCAAACGCCGTCTGCTGCTTGAGCCATCTAGTGCCACCTCCACCCTTACAGCCAAGGTTGTTCAGCTAGAAAAGGAGCTAGCTCTCAAATTTTTGTTTGAAAATACCAAATATTTGGCGCGTCACCTGGATGGATGTGAAACCAAAGCAAAAGTGAAAAAGCTTCTCTGGAAAGCCCAGTGCTGTTAAAGGAAGTATTTAGTTAAATAACGCAGGTTGAGCAGAAGTATGAGCAAATCAAGGATGGAGTACAAGGCTCAAGATCACACCCTCGTGACGATGAAGGGTGTAAACAATTGAAAAAAGAGCTGAAGAAACGCGTGGAAGCCGTGGAAGCTGCTCAAACAACCCTAAGCTCGCTGGTGTCACAACTCCACTTCCAAGTCAATGCTTTGGTGAGCCGAGTGGAAGATCTTGAAACTCACAAACTGGGGATCAAAGCTCAACTGAGACTATGTGAATCTGGGCCCAAGGAGCCCTCTCCAAAATAAAAACTCGGCTGAAAGTCATTCAAGACCAGTTCGATCGCCTTTTGTGCACCTTTGACCAGTTAAACTATCGCTCTGAAACCCCAGAAACAGAAGCTCCAGCTATTCATACCCTTACTGGGGGTGATTTCAGTTCATTTAAATCGACGTTCAAAGACAATTTTATCCCCTACGAGGGCAGCATTGCTTCGTTTTTATACATTTATGAATCAGAAATGGAAGGGGTGACTGATCATCAGAAGGACAAACATATTCTTTCCTATTTGGGCTGCATGGCATAGGAGGTGATTGTCCCACATATGGATGCTCTTAGCACCTGGTCCGAGGTTAAAGAGGCCCTCATAAACACATTCAGCTCAAAACAGGCTTTAAGCATGAAAAAGAAAGCCTTTATGCGTATGAGTATCCAAAAAGGGGAGTCTTTGGTCGCCTTTGCGGAATGATTCTATATGGAAGCACAGACATTGTTAACTTCAAAGATGTTGACCTTGGATGACGCTGTAGCCGCTGTTTTGACTGGAGTGGCATCTCACCCTCCTTTGGCGATGCACATCACCTCAGTTAAACGCTATTTCCGTACCATTCAAGATATCAAGGAGGCGTTACTAGATGTCGCTAACTTCCATAAGCCCAAAGTTTCTTGCGGAGCAGTATCCCACCCTCGCGTTTTAGCCATTGAGGATCCAAAGCCCAAGCCTCGGGTCTGGGCTATTGAAGACAAGAAGGAGCCCCTTCAGATAATGGGCCCTGAGGAGCAAAAACCCAAAGTGAAATGTCCTGAACGCCCTCAGTGTGAACACTGCTACAAGTTCTTACACAAAAAGCTGTGTGCTGGAAAAAGAAAGCTGATACAGAGGAACAGGAGAAAGGAAAAGAAATGTTGGTGTAGGGAGAGGCACACCTATTTCCAACAAATATCATGTGCCTGACTCATTTAAACAACTTATGCCAATACCTCATGTTACCAATACCCCTGGGGATGATTCTAAGGGAGGAAAAGATGAGGTTGGCTATTTTGTCGTAGGAGTACCCACTGAAGTGGAAGTCCCAAATTGCTTGAAAGCTGGAGGAGTAGATGAGGCCACCATCCCTGAAGAGACATATCTCCACCAAGTTCTAGGAGAGCTGGCTGTTATTGACACTACCAGCGATGCGGATGAGGTTTTGTCTAACCTTATGCCCTCTCCAGCATGGCCATACCATGCAGTCTATCCTGGAAGATTACCCTGAGACCAAGCGCAAATTAACCTCCACTTTTATCTCAAGGAGGTCTTGGCGCTATCACCCAATTTTAGGGGGATACTTACAAAGGTCAAAGTGGTTATCCAAAAAGTTTGGGTGATGGCCATCCTAGATACAGGCTCCCCAGTGAACGTAATCTCCTCCAAGTTGATGAAAAAGATCAAATTTGTGCCTGACTTGGAGTACAACCAAGAATTTTGAACCGCCGGTCCCTACAACACCTGCATGCTTGGCACTTACTCATCCCTTCCCATTTGTATTGGGAAGCTTATTATATTGGCCCCCGCAGTGGCTTTGGATATTAACGCCTATGATATGCTCATAGGTACTCAGTTTATGATTAAATATGAAGGTATTATCAATATAAAGCAGGTGTTCCTGTCAATGCTCAATTATGAAGTCCCCTTAGTTCTATCCAATAAAGAACCCAGCAAGAATGAATTCTCTTGCATGATTGAGTACCCGCTTTCCGCTTTACCTATACATTATACCACCTCTGGGCGAAATACAAAGAAATTTCCTAATTCAGTGGATGCTATCAAAGGTATCCCATTTTATGCGGCTGATGAGGTAGTGATTAAGCCAGGTGAACAACTAGTGGTTGACACAAAAATCACGCTCCAAATCCCACGCCACTGTTTGTTGCGCCTCATAAGTGTTGAGGGCCTTAGTCCTTTGGAGCCTCTTGTATTACCTGGGCTACTAGACCCAGCCTACCAGAGGCCTATTACTCTACTGTTGGGAAACCTCACCAAAAAGGATATAATTGTAAGAAAGCACCAGGAGGTGGGCCGAGAGTTTTTACTCCCTGTGGAGGAAGTTGAACAAATTCACTCCATTGGCTCAATGGCAGATTTAGGCCTGCCTGCAGATAACCTGGTATTTACCTTACCAAACGTCCATATCTCGGATGAGCTGACCTCAGATGAGTTGGAGAAAGTGCATACTCTCCTGGATGAGTATAGTGATATATTCTCGAAGTTGGACAATGATAATGGCCACATGAAGGGCTGGTGCCACTCCATCGATGTGGGTGATGCCCATCCCATTAGGTCAAAACCTTACCGCAAGTCAAAGGTGGAGAAGCAACAAATTAGGATGGAACTCACGCAGTTATTAGACGCGGGATTATTAGTTCCTTCACAAAGCCCTTGGTCCTCCCCCCTTTTGCTAATTAAGAAGAAGAACAGAGGTCAATGGATAGTTATGTACTATCGCAGGTTAAACAATTTTACAAAAAAGGATAGCTATCCTATCCCACGCATTGATGACGTCCTGGCCCAGCTTTAGGGCTCAAAATTTTTCTATGCCATGGACTTGGCTAGTGGCTATTGGCAAATAAAATCTTTTTACCCAAGACCAGGAAAAATGCGCTTTGATATGCAGTGGAGGTCTTTTCCAACCCACGTGATTACCCCAAGGGTTGTGCAACGCACCTGCCTCTTTCCAGCGTGCGATGGATCACATTTTTCAGGATCTTAAGTTAACCTGCGTCATCGTCTATCTTGATGACATTACCATATTCTTGAAGTCCTTTAACGAACACCCTGATCACCTGAAGGAGGTGTTCCAATGCTTATAAAACTCAAATAACAAGTTAAAACCTTCGAAGTTTACCTTTTTCCAAAAGAAATTAGACTTCCTTAGACATTCCATTTCTCGAGAGGGTATCCAACCCATACAAGATAAGGTTGAAGCGATTGCCAGAATGCCTCCCCCAAAAATCTACGGGATATACAGGTATTTCTAGGGATGATGTGGTATTGTCATCAGTTCATCCCTAAGTTTGCCCAACTCAGTGAGCCCCTTGTTCGTTTACTGAAGAATAATATCCCTTTTCAATGGGGCACTGAACAGAAGGATGCTTTTGAAACAATGAAGCTGCTGCTACAAAAAAACCTATCCTAAGGCATCCTGATTATGAAAAACCGTTTATTTTGTTTACAGACGCTTCAAACTATGTCTTCAGGGCCATCCTACCCCAATTGGATGAAAAAGGGGTGGATCATCCTGTCTCATATTTCAGTAAGATGCTATCAAAGGCGGAACACAGCTATAGTGTTACTGAGAAGGAGTGTCTTGCCATTTTACTAGCAGTGAAGCATTACCGCCCTTTCTTGTATGGGACCTCTTTCACTGTGATTATGGACCACGCATCTTTAAAATGGTTGCAAAACATGAAGGACCCTACGGGGCGGTTAGCTCGCTGGGCTCTAAAGCTCCAGCATTATGACATGAAGATCAAACATCGCGCTGGAACCTGTCACATGAAGGTTGATGGGTTAACTTGGCTGCCCATCCTCCACTTAGATAACAGTGAAGCGGAGTGTCTGTATGATCTTTTAATGACCCCAAATGACTGGGAGGATGAGGATGAGCCCGTACAGAGGATGTTGGCCCAGCACTCCTGTAACACTAAAGTAGAAAACGGGAAGTTGTATAAACAAGTAGGGGCGAAGTGGTTGCCTTACCTACGGCCCTCAGAACGTGTACCTGTTATCCTGGAAGCTCATTCAACCTTAGGCCATGGAGGAGCAAAGAAAACCTACGAGTGGATTAAGGATTGGTATTTTTGGAAGGGAATCATGGAAGCCATCATTGAAGTCTTGGATGCTTGCCTTACAGGTAAGAAGCAGTCTCAGTTCAAGGATAGATACCAATATCAGCCAACTACCCCGAAACAGCCATTCCATACCATGAGCCTGGACGTAGTAGGGCCGCTTCCTCAGACCACAGGTGGAAACAGATATATCTTGGTAGGTATTGACCACTTCACAAAGTGGGTTGAAGCTGTGGCGCTTCCAGCACAAACTGCTAAGACCACTGCCACCTTTCTCCATCAAAATAATTTCACTCGACTTGGGTACCCTCAAGTACTACTCTGCGACAATGGAAAAAAATTCACATCCAGAGTAGTCAAAATCTTAGCTTCCTCCATGGGAGCCCAGCAACTACTCTCAGCTCCATATAACCCATCAACCAATGGTATGGTGGAGCGAGCAAATGGCACTTTGGTTTCCATCTTATGGAAAATGGCCTCGTCAGATCCCCTTCACTGGGATCATTATCTCCCTAGTGCTCTTATGGCTTACCAAATTAGCTATCACCGGATTCTGAAAATGTCCCCTTTCCGAGTTTTGTATGGCAGAGAACCAGGCATACCTGCCCTTCTAGCTAAGGAAGTCTTTTCTAGTGGAGAGGAGCTTGAGAAAGCCATGCAAATGTTAGCTAACCGCATCATTCAGCTTCAATCAGAGGCTATGACCAACCTAGCCAAAACGGTCACTAAAGAAGGCCAAGCTGCCAATGAGCTTCGGGCTCCCCTACTTTCATTCCAAGTGTCAGATATGGTCTTATATTACCACAATCGCATAACTCCTTGAAGTGGCAAACTTGGATTAATCTGGGAGGGGCCATTTACCATCACATATAAGAGAGGAAATGAGTATTCTATCAAGTCTTTGCCTACAGGAGTTACCATAATCTGAGTACATGGCCGCTTCCTTCGGCCCTACACTCCCCCCAACATTCTTGAGGGGGGCAATGTTGGACATTCTCCTTCTTGACTTTCAAAAAAGAATGTTGGAGCTAAAAATGCCCCAATTCCACTACTACGATTGGCCAATTACATGTCTGATCTTCTAACAATACTATGGTTAATGAGGGTATGAGTACCATCGGCCAAAAGACCCTGGCGGATTCTCAGTGGAGCCCTACCCATTGATAAACATGTTTTATAATTAAAAACAGCTTATTAAGGTAAAAACTGATAGTTGGATTGCTCCAACTCCTGGCCAAATTTTGGGGTATCCATCACATGGTTCCCCCTCAGCTGCATCTCATTTCATTCCACTTCCTAAGCGGGGACCCCCCCTTTTTTTAGGCATGATTGAGGTCCCCCAAGGTGTGAAGATTTTACTTACTGGTGATTGGGTGCAATTTATCAAATCATTACCACACAGGTTTGTTCTGCCCCAGACTATTTTTCCTCGTTCTGATAGGCTGAAGCCTATCTTTCCTAATTCAGACGACTAAGCTTTTTGACACTATAGCCCTAATTTACCATGGCCCCAATATTCAAACTAGTTAAAATATGAAATACTAGTATTGAATAGGGGATCTTTTTCTTGCTTGTCCCGCACAAATAATAAAAAATAAAAAACTTTAAAAAAGGCATTTATTATTACTTTTATTTTTTATTTTAAAGGTAAGTTTTATATATCTTGAGAAGTATTTGTGGCATCCATCGGCGGATCCCACAGTGACTTCATTAGCAACTATTGCATCACTTTCCCATGAACTTTAATTTGGTTGCATACAAATTGGCAGTGATCTCTGATGTTATCCTTATAATATATAGCTTTAGTGAAACCAAGAGCATAATCATCATGTGCAAATACTCTATAATAGCATTTAAGTAACTTAAGTACATGATCCTTTTGTTCCTCTAAGAACTTAATCAATTTGTCTTAGTTAGACACATCAAGGATTGTTGGAAACCTTGTGTCATTGGGCATTCTGACTACATTCAGCCGGCCAAAGGCTTAAAAAGACAAGAGCTACACCGTGGGGACTAAATGGATATAGGCAACTACTTGGTAGCTTTTTATCTGTATTAGCTTCTCAAAGAAATTGGTAATCATTGCCTAAATCTCTATGGCCAGGAATAAACATCTAAGGTGCTACATGAGGTTTAGTTTGGCCTTTTTGCCAAGGTTCAAAGATTTCACCATACAGATAGTCAGTAATCTCCATGGTAAGGCTAGTCCCAAAGATGTAACGTTTCTTAGACTTTTCAATTGTTAACATTTAAACCCTCAAGTAAATCCCCTGACATTCTTGAAGTTTGGTCTGGAAGTGGCCTGAAATTTTTCCAGTCTGTCAATATTTTACTCAAATAATATCATCTATGTAAAGCAGACTAATGTAATCATTTTTCTTAGTTGAGGGTGCAACCCTTGTTGGTATTCAGGCTTTTAATTGTTCACTGGTGTGTTTTTTCTTTATTTTAAGGAATATTTTTGAAGGAGAAATAATATTTTCAATTGTGGGAATGATAATTATTAGGGATTTTAGACCACTTAGACTTGCTATAGTAAAGTTTATCAATACTTAACCTAGACTTTTTATGATTTTTATTATGTTGATATTGGGAGTCTAAGAGCGAATCTGTAAGCCTTGATGACCAGCCCTTGAAACTGG
The DNA here is from genome assembly GCA_022478985.1 of Massospora cicadina. Lineage (NCBI taxonomy): Eukaryota > Fungi > Entomophthoromycota > Entomophthoromycetes > Entomophthorales > Entomophthoraceae > Massospora > Massospora cicadina. Next base: position 9,827 of record JAKSZP010007635.1, read on the forward strand.
ATAGGGTTCAGCACCCTTTCCAGACGAAGAGGGGCCCCAAGGCTCCCGTGGACCCTCTGTCACTGCTGGCTGACCTCGCCCATATGTAGATGAGCGCTCAGTGATGGCTTTCCTCCCCAAAACCATCTCACTCCCACCCCTTCCCCCCTCTTTAATCCTGGTGGGATTGATAGAAGGGGTCTGCAAGGAGATGGCTCACATCAGGGGGCAGGGAGAGGGCTCTGAGGCCACCCGCTCCCCAGGCAAGCCATGGCCAAAAATTGGGAAAATGGCAATTCCCAATGTTGGAGCCCAGCCAGTAATTTCTGGACTGGGGGAGCCGGCCCAGGATGGCCTGCTTCAGAAGCAAGATTAGAATGCAGCTCAGATCACAAACATGGATCTGAACATCTTGGACCATCGGGTACCATATTCAAAATAAATCCAGAAAGTTTGGATTTTATGAGCAACCCAATCATGGGATCAGCCTAAATTGCAGCAAACCCAATCCATGGACCCCTGCCTCCCAAGACAAATCTGGACCACCCCAGCTGTGCAAACCAGCCGATTTGAGTCATTGAGACCCAGATTGGCAGTAATTTTATGGCTTGGTCCCAATAAGTTGGGAAAATTTGCAAAAAATTTCTAAGCTTTTGCAAAATTGGGAGCAGCTTTTTACCCCCTCTAAGCCAGCCAACCGGATCCCCTTCCTATTCCCTGAATGACCAATCCCCCGTTACTTCCCCATGCCTATTGCCCCATTTAAAAGGCAACTGGCCCAACCAAGGGCATTTGTCAGTTCATTCTTTTTTTGCCTTCATTGAATTAAATCCAATAATTCTGCCTAGGTTGCCACAGACTCCATCTGCTTTATAGACAAATATACACATTATTCCATCAATTGATCTGATGAAGCATGCCATCAGACAAATTCTTTTCCCAATGTTTGCTGACTGGAAATCCAGTCGCTCAATCCTGCCATGTGGAAGCAGATTGCAAATGTGATAATATGTCCCTCCCGCGATGGAAAACCTGTAAGGAGAGTGTCTATAACTCTCCTGTTTCCAGCGTGGTGGTGCACGGTGCACAAAGCCAAGGCAAGGAAATTAGCTGTTAATACTAAAGCTACTAGCGCCTAGAAGAGGATGCTGGAGCAATAATAAATTAAACAAAGAATTGTGATAAGTAACCAGCCAAAATTGTCGCGGTGCACATGGGGAGAAGGGGTAAACGACCCAGGCCGGAGGGCACTTGGGTGAACCAACGGTGCATGAGGTGATAATCTTATTATGTCCAAAATGGCAAGGTTAATAGAGCACGAGACCTCCTTATAGAGGTTTATGCACAGGATTGTTTGAAAATACAGTAATAAAAAATGGTAAAACGAGGAAATTTTTTTAATGGGATGTTGACCAACAAGGAATTTCGGTTGGGGAAAACATATTTTAACTTGGATGGGGAATAAGGGGTTTTGCTGCAGAGGGCCCAAGCACTGATCCACCAATAGGCCAACGCTACCATCCAAATTGGTTGAATATGCCAAAACTGACTTCACTCTAGTGATCAGTTGAAATTGGATTCGACCTGAACGTGTTGTTTCATAAATGGAACAGGTTTTGAAACCCCATTCTTTGACGAACTGAATGGAACCATCCACATTAATTTGATAGACCATCCGTTTTAATGCCTGGACTGACGTAAGGGGCTGGGCATTTTGCACCCCACTGTACAACCTGGACATATTTTGCCCATACCCAGCGTTGGTCTAGGATATGCCTAAGGTCAGGGAGGGCCTGTAACTTCACCTTCAGGGCCTCCTGGAAACCCAGCCTTATCCTTGGGGTTGGTTCCCACTATGATGTCATGTGAACATGACAGAACCTGCTACTCCACTTGTTTCCATGCATCCATTAAATGGAGGCCCTTCCATTCATTTGGGCGCCGAGTCAGCTAAAGCTGTTCCTCAGTTGGAGAAGCCCCAAGGCGTTCCTGTACCACCGCATGTGGGTTTGGCTCCCTTAGCCGCCCCTGCCACTGCAGGCCCAACTCACCAGTGGGACCTAGAGTGTCCCCTTCAGAGGAAACTTGGTCTCAGCCCCTCTCATGGGGCTCGCCATACTTTTACCCATATTTTCCATAACGTGGCAGCCTCTGTACCGCCTCCTGCTGGCGCGCAAGCCCCCTTATCAGGATATGAAGGCCAGAAACTGTGAACCCTGTAGGAGTCATCATCCTCCTTGCCTCTCCCACCCTTAGGGGTTGCCCCCATAAGACTCACGGTTGCCCCCACTGAAACCTTTTGGCTTGCCTTGGGGCCTTTGGTACATTACCGAACGTTTGCTTCCCTCACATTCCTGTAGATCCACCCTTATATTAGTCAACCAGACCGCTATGCCTCTGAAATTCTGGGGCCTCCACTGGGTGCTCGTGCAACCTGACTGGGACCCCAGTCTAGTTCTTCTTAGCCGTATCCATGACAGAACCCTCTCAATATCTTGGTGCTTAGTATTTAATTGTGTTGAGGCTCAAAGTTCAAATTAGGCTAGGAACGTCCAAATTAGAATTTTTGGGATTCGACTTGATGGAGCTCTGGAGACTTGCCTCATTATGATGGAATGGCTGATGGAGGGTGATAGCAGGCTGGATAAATCTGTGAAGTAAGGATTTAAATATTTGGCTCAATCATTGAGTGGGAAAATATTTATACCTTTTGGGACCCCCTCCACCCTCATAAAAAGAGCTGGTCTCTGCATTGTAGTTTGAACTAAATTAGCTGTAGAATTGGAAGACCTCCAAAGTCCCCCGACAATAAAAA
>JAKSZP010007636.1:0-12547 GCA_022478985.1 Massospora cicadina
GGACCCCCGATAAATGGAAGGCTAAGTTGCTAATATCTGCCCTGGATGTAGGAAGTGCTAATCAGGTCACCTGTTACCTCCCAAGTAGTTCTGTCTCCATAAGTATATAAAAGACACCGTACTCCACTTGTTTGGGGAAAAACTCAAAATGTCGCAACAGAAAGCGGAATTCTTAACAATCGGATTCTGTTGAAATGAGACTCTCATCAAGTTTGCTGATTGATTCACAACAGAAGCCCATATACTGATTGGAGCTGGGTACTTAGCAGAAGCCGACGTGTGCATTGCCATGCCCCACCGCGGTGAAGCCATATCGCGAACTTTCTAATGTTATTTTGCCACTTCTGGATGATGATGTACCTCTGCTTAAAATTGTAAAGTTTTTACATCGGGTATCCCTAACTTTTGTCACCAAATTTGATCGTAAGACTACCAGGCTGCCACAGCACCCCTTATTCTGAAGAATACTATCAGCTGCCTCCAACTTTGTTTAGTAATCCTCTGCCTTACTATAACTCTGCACCTCATCCTCAGCTAAACTTATAATCAACAGTACGATCAGCATCAATGGGTTGGCCATGACAATCGCCAGCAACCTAGTTATTGATCTGGACCCAATTACGTCGACCATCAACACTCGGCTTACCGACCTGGAACTGGGTATACCGAATGACCCCAACCCTTTCAGTCTGACCTGCTTATGATAACCCAGGATGTGGTTCTAGGGTTAACTGCTACAAATGCGGTCGCCCCGCTCATTTGGCAAATTTCTCACACAATCACCATGTGAATTACATACAACAAGACCAATAATATCAAGGAAAAAATGGAGTAGAGATGGGACCCCATCTCCTGTGATACCCACTCAACGCATCCCCAAATCAATAGTAGTATACCCTGCAAAAATTCCTCAGTACAATGATGGAGTTTTATACCAGCAGTTGGTTGGAGGAGTAAACTTAGTAACCCAAGCCAAGCTGGGCGCGTGCAGAAGAAGAGCCCCTCAAACAACTGAAGCCTTATGCCTGTCAAATGCTTGATCAAGTTTCCTTGAACCAACTTGATCCTGCCGCGGATGCACCAACTCTGAAAGGAGTAAATGTCACCCCTTCTGGTAGATGCCATTGTCAGAGAATACCCCAAGTCAAAGAGGGATTAAGAATTTTCTTGGGAAAAGAGAGCCCATAAAGGTTCTCACATATTAAACAGTCAATATTCTTTTTATTCTGAGTGTACATACTGTGATATTTTTGTGTGAAAAATAGGTTTCACGCTACAATAGATACTGATGCTCCAGTCAAACTATAGTTTCCACTAAGCAAATGCAAAAAGTGACGTTGAAACCTGGATGTGGACCTATCACATGGTTTATGGAACTGCTGGAGCTGTAAGCACTGTCTCCAAGGGAGCTTTATAGTGCACTGCCTCTGCGCTTTGGGTCCATTGTCATTGTCGGTGATTGTGTTACCAAATGAACACTACAACATACACTAAATTCACTTTCACTGCATCATTTTGTGGCTATCGTTGACATGGTAGAGGAGACCTGGCATCCTGGGTCAAAGCGGATCCCATCCTACTTTACTACTAGAGTACCAAAGGATCTGGTGCATACAAGGCATATCAACCTCACCATAGTGACAGGGTATGGCCTGTTCGCTACCATCAACTGAAGCGCAAAACTCAGTCCCTTCCTCAACAGATCTATGAATATCAAGGATATCTCTTCGAGTGGCAGGGCTCATCCATCCCTTCCAGCCATCAAGTCTAGTGAATACTGAGTTACAGGTAGAAGTGCCAAGTGGGTTATACAGTTATTGGGCTCTATCATCAAACATGGTTTGAGCCACATGTGGCTCCAGGAATTATACTCCCTGGACATGGGGAGATAAAGGTTTTGTTAGCAAACCTGCAGAGCAAACCAATGCAAATCCGCTACCACCAAACTATAGTGTATCTACATTTGATTCCCATAGATGAGGTCTGTCAGGTTCATGATTTCAGATCATTGGATGAATTTGACTACTGCTCAAACTATCAGTCAATGTACTAATGGTGGTACCAATGGAGTAATTTAATAGGATTAACGGATGAATAAAAAGATAAAGCAATGGCTTTATTTCAGAAATACAAGGGTACTTTCATTGTCAACAATAATCAATTTATGGTGTGCTTGGAGGGTGGTCCATCAATTGGACACCGGTGATCATCCTCCAATAAGGTCTTGGCTGATCTGTCACTCTTGGGCAGCAGAAGATGTGTTACTGAAGAAATTGACAAGTTATTACAACAAGAGATGCTTGAGCCATCAAAGAGCCCATGGGCTTTCCTGTTCTGATAGTAAAAAAGAAGGATGGCACCAACCAGGTAGTAATAGACTATTGGAAGCTCAACAGTATTACCAAAAGGATTCATACCCCTTGCCAAGAATTGATGACACCCTGGAATAATTAGGGGTGCCTGATACTTTTCTGCGATGGACTTATTATCAAGCTACTGGCAAATTGTGTTACCTTTGGTGGAACAGGAAAAATATGCTGTGATCACCTCTAAAGGCCTTTTTAACTAACACGGATGTCTCAAGGACTGTGTAATGCTCCTGCTACATTTCAGTGAGCCATGGACACTATTCTTGGTGACCTGAAACTGTCATACATACTAGTATACCTCGATGATATTAACATTTTCTCTCAGACCTTCTTTGGAGCACCTCAACCACCTTGAAGCAGTATTCCACTGGCTGGCTAAGGCGAACATTAAAATTAAACCTCAAAAAGTGTAACTTTTTCAAAGATCAGCTTAAATACCTAAGATTTGTGGTAAACTCAATTGGGCTGCAGCCACAACTGCTAAGGTGGAGGCCATCAGCAAGATGGCTACATCTAATAGTAAGCATGACATACAGGTATTTCTGGGGATGGTCAGTTATTACCAACGCTTTATCCCTAATATTAGCTGTATTGGGGCCCGCTATTTGAGTTGTTGAAAAAAGATGCTGTGTTTGAGTGGATGAAATGTCGTCAATCCACTTTTGATGCACTCCGTATGGCACTGAGCAGTGCACCAGTGTTGCAATATCCAAACTTCAACTGGTAGTTTATCATTCAGACAGATGCGTCCCTTTCCGCTGTTGGGGCAGTACTATCTCAGAAAGATGACGAGGGAGAAGAACATCCTGTTGCATTCTGTAGTTGTAGTCTGAACTGTCATGAGCATAACTATACGTGACTGAGTGAGAGTGCTTAGCAGTAATCTATGCATATAAACAATTCAGAGTCTATCACATGGGGTAAAGTTCAAAGTCGTAACTGATCACAGCATCATTACGCTAGTTGAAGAATCTCAAAAAACCAGAAGGACTGTTGGCTTGATGGGCTCTCAAGTTACAGGCTTATGATTTTGAGATTCTCCATCAGCCATGAGCAAAGCACCAGAATGCTGACTGTTTATCCCAGTTACTGACTATTGCAGTGACAGCGGACCTTAGTGACGTGATATATGATAAGATGCTCAGCGGAAAATATGACAATGAACCACCCCCAAGTAATCAAAGTATTAAATGAATTGCACACTAATATCTTCCAACGGAATGGAGAACTGTACAAGAGAATTGGTGATACTATGGTGAATTTCCTGCAGCCCTCTGCACAGCTGGAAATCATTATGAGCGCTCACAGGGGCAGTCAGGCATGGAGGCATGCATAAGACTATGGAGTTGTTACGCCCATGATACTATTGGGAAAGTATGAGTTTTGATGTGCTCAAAACTATTCTCTCTGTTACCATCAGTGTCAAGTGGAGAAACCGTTCTGCCATACAATGACATATCAGTTAGTGAAACCACATTTTGCTTGGCATATGGTCCCTCAATGTTGTTGGCCCCTTGCCAACAGGAGCTAACCGTTGTAAGTACATTCTAGTGGCTATTGACCACTTGACCAGGTGGGTTAAAGCAAGGGCAATATGAGATTTGGGGCAGTGACGGTGGCTAAATTTGTGTTGGAATGCATTATTCAGCGGCACTGTTGCCCTCAGTTTATTCTCACTGATAATGGCACCAACTTCACCTCGCACATCCTTCCCAAGTTGAACAAGCTTATGGGAATTTGTGGAGTTCTGATGACCCCATACCACCCCAAGTCCAATGGAATGGTCTAACGAGTGAATGGAACTCTGGTGAACATACACCAAAAATTAGTAATAGATTGCCCTTCTGATTGGAGCTCTCTTCTTTCAACCGCTGTGTTCACTTAAAACATTAGTTACCATTCTGCCATGTGGAAGAGCCCCTTCCAATTACTATATGGCTGACACCCAGCTCTTCTGGCGCTGCTTTATGCATGTGTAGAAGACACTGGTAGACTAGAACCCCACCACTATTTGACTAATCTCACGAACATTCTGATCAAGCTACAAACCAAAGCATATTCCTTCAGCTTGGCTAAGAAGATTAGGAATCAGGCCACTGATCAGGTACGCTGTAGTGGGTTGTTGCCATTCAAGGAAAGTGATATGGTTCTTTTTCATGATCAGAATGGATTTGGGTGGAAGCATAAGCTGGATAGTATCTGAATCAGCCCATTTTAAGTAATAGAGAAGACTGAAGTCAACGCGTATACAATTAAGGAACCTACAAGTGATCAGATCATTAACTGAGTACATGCAAAGGTCCTTAGACCTTACAAACAACAGGATCTTATCATCCAGTCAAGAAGGGGGTAATGTCGCAATTTCTGTATGACTGGATGATAATATTGGTACAGCTGGGTGGAATCCACCAACATAGTATCAGCTATGAATATTTGAGTGCTTTGAGATGAAACAATATTGGGATATAACGGGTCTTATTGGATATAATGAGTTTATTGGATCGCCTCTATATAAGGCAATAAGGCGATGTTGATATTCAATGAATACGAAGTAAATAGCCTACAAATAGGGTGACAGTGGATTAAGAATAACAAGCCAAATTTAAGGAAAATTGGCGGAATAAGATAACCCAAGCAATGAGAAATAGTATTGCCTGTAGCTGATGTATATAAATGAAATGGGCGATTAAGAGAGGTAGGTTTTGAAGTGCAGACAAGAAGGAACAGCAAAAGACGCTGTATTTATAAAATAAATAAAAGAACTGATTAGGACAATTGCTCCTATTTTTTAAATATATTTTCAAGTGCATCTGAAGGACCAACAATCCTCACATTATCTGTCCGTTGCTCAGAGGGCTTGACCTGTGTGAATAACCTGGCGGATCCTAGTGATACCGTTCAAAAATTACAACATCTGCTATTATTTTAATTGGTAACCCTGAATTTGTTTTAAATTTAAACAAGTTTTTTCAAAATTGGTTTTACAACTAGTTTTTTACATTTAGTTGGATTTTGAGAGTTAGCAACCCTTTAATCTATATAACAAAGAGCTAATGTCAATAAATATCACTTGAAACTCTTGATTTTAATAGCTAGAATCAATCTATAATAATAAAAGCAAGTGTATATGTATGTGTGTGTGCGATGCCCAATGAAAAGTACAGCATGTAGAGTTTTGAAAATTTGGCAATAGGTAGATGGAAGGGGGTCCATGTGCACCTTGAAGCTGGATTTTTGATTTTTTTCTTACTAGAAATAAAAAAGTTTTATATGTAAGAAATTAAAATCTTATATGTTTTTAATTGAAATTGGTATATTGTTACAGCTGAGCAGTTTAATATTCAGTTGATTTGATAGTTTAAATATATTTGCTGAGTGATTGGCGGTTTTTGTTTGAATTGACTGGCTCAATTTTTCAGGTAAATGGTTGATGGTTTAGTTAATCAATAGCTTTAATTAGTTCACTGAGTGGTTGGTATTTTTAGGTTGATTCAATAGATTTAATTAGTTTTGAATGAGTAGTTAGGTTTTAATTAATTCAATAGAGTTAATTTCTTCCTAAACATATTGATAGCCATCCACCATTATTATAAAAATAATCAATTAGTATCATCTGGTAAATTTTAAATCATTGTTGAAATCCTGGCATGGTTAATGCTTGCCAGTGCTTTTGCACAGGATTTCTACAAATTAGCAGGCCTAGAGTATTGGAACACTTTTACTGCTATTAACCCTTTGCACTCCACTGTCCCCTCTCAGGGGACAGTGGAGTGCAAAGGGTTAAAGATTTAATGGGGAAAACAAACCACTAGAAGATTATATATAAATAAATTTATTGGTAGCCAAAATGGGGACTAAGCAAACATCTTTAAAGTATTGTCCCCTAATATTTAAAGTGATTGAGGCTAAAAATGAGAGGAGAAAGAGAATTCAGCATAAACTGAGGATAGTCTATTAGAAAATATGGTAATTTGACCTATCAAAACTCTCAAGAATCTCTACCCCAACTTGACTTCAGGTGATGGACCTATAGCAGGTAAGATGTATCTATGCAGCAAGGTTTTTATAAATTTGATACAATCAAACTTCTTAAAGATATATAATCTTGGCTAATAACCTGAGGTCTTAAGTGGTGATTGCTAATAAAATATTTTTATCCCCCTGAACTCCCTTCAGGTCTATAAAGGGAGTTGTTTCAGCTTAGGAAGTTGAACTAAATTGTAGTTGGGGGGTTGGAGGACCTCAGAAGATGCCCCCCAATTTCCCTGACAGTTTGGTATAACCTTAGTAATGACATTAAGGCATTTTGTCTGATGCATAGTGGTTGAAGTATTACCTCAATTGGGATTATTCAGCTGGGAGTTGAAATGAGAGGGTTTACTGACATTTTTAGAAAGATTTGGCCCCAAAACATTATTACCAAGTAGATGCACATCTAATTGTCTTGCACCCATTAGCAACACTAGGTAAAAGGGGATATTGCAAATATAAGTCTAAAAAAGTACATACAGGTCAAATTAAGAACAACTCTCTTTATTTGAAGTTGATTAAATATAATAAAAACATTTTGGTTTTCAATTAAAATGGCCATCTATCTATCAATATATAATTAATATAAATTATATTATCTGTTACAGTTGACAAAAACAATGTGGGAAAATGGATAATCAAATGTTATAAAATCTAAGTTAATTATTTCAAATCAATTGTTTATTAAACCAGAGCAGCTCTAGGTAAACCAATATTATGTGGGTGATCAAAAAGTTTCAGTTGGTTTTAAATATGACTGAGTGGTTGATGGTTTTTATGGATTTTATAGGGCAATTGGTTTTGGCTGAGTAGTTGATGGAATTTGGTTAGATCACACATTAAATAGGGTTTGGGTTATTAATTGGTGGTTATATATAATATACAAATCTAAAATAATGACAAAATTATTTGGTAAGCTATTAACACCTTACTAAAGCATTAGTATCTGGATGCTAGTATATTATAAAGTTCATTTACCAAAGGTGGCATATTTTTGTTTTTACAACCTCTGAGTCACCAGTTTTTTGTAGCTAAAAGTAGTTCATATTATACATACAAGATAATACCGACTAACTGACTCATCAAAAGATCTTGAAAACCATCAAAGCTAGAAAACTGAAAAGTTCATGTATCCTATTCTCTTTCTACATGGTTGTTAGGGTAACAACGTACCAAGAGAACATTAGAATTTAATCTGAAATGACTTAGCACTCCTGGTAATAGCCATAAACTGCAAGGCATAACCAGAATGTCAGTATTTTCCCTGGGTTAGGTGAAAACCTTGTCCAGGGGAAGGGTCAAACCTCCATTTGAGGGGCACAAATCCCAAATAGGTTGATAAGTTTGAGAATGGGGTTTGAATCTATATTATCAGCTGGTATACTGAATTTGGGATTTTAAATAAATTACTCTGAATTCAGGGAATCTTTACATCCCCTTTTCCTGAGTCATGTGAACTGAGGTTTCCACTGATCCAGTCATGAGGGCGGTGAGATCCAAGTAAGGTTCAAAGCAGTGGTCAATCCAGAAGACCATAAAAGATCTTTAATGGATGGGGCCACGACAATCCTTGAGGCACCATGTCCCCATGCACCCTATAAAAATAAATGCATGTTAGTCTAATAAAGTACTTTTTCAATAGGATATAATTTTATCTTATTTTATTTATGTTTTATTTTATATATAATGAATAAAGTCTCATCCAAGCTTGCGCCTAAAGCCACCCCTGTCCTCTCAGCTGTCCATAGCCTCCTGCAGCCAGCCACCATATTGGGTTTCCCAGCGTTAGCACCAGCTAGCACATATGGTGGAAACCTGATATCTGGTGCTCACTACAGGGGCGCTTCCAAGGCTCACCCTGAAGAGTTACCCTCAACTTTGGGCGAATATCAACCCACAGTGAGCACTCCAGACGCTGATCTTCTGACCTACCTCCTCTGGAATGGCCAAGATCTAGTAACAGTGGGGACTGAATTTCCATAGAAATCCTTTGAGTGTGTCCCAGAAGACTTCATACTTTCAGAACTCCCAGTCAGTTGAAACCTTTTCTTGACCTATTGTTAATTTTTTTGTGGATATGACTTATTTCTTTTGAATGAATTGCGCAGGGTTCAGTCCACTGAGCAACGGCCAAATGATATGGAGATTGGTGGTCCCTCAATTAAATGTAACAAACTTATATAAAAATATGAGACAATCGCCCCAATGTCGCTACTATTTATTTATTATGATCTAACTAGCAGACCCTCTCTGCTTACGTTCTTTACTTCTTCTTACTCACTTCTTCTTTCTTCTAATAAAACCTCCTCTCCTTCTCTCTCTCGCTCAACCTTTAACCCTCAGTATTCCTCAACAGATTTGACACTTTTTGCTTAATAATTCTCAATTTGCTATCAATGTAGAATTTGTTTGACCCTCGAGGCTTCAACGGAATTTCCTCAAATACCAAACCCTAAATTTGATTGACTCCCCTTGCATTGCTCTAACCTATCACTCGCCCTCAGAGCTTGCTTTGCATCCAATTAACAATTCACCGGAACACTAGCTTATCGCCCTTTCATATTGAAATCTTGACACCTATTAAGAACGCCTGAAGAGTTTATAAAAGATATTATTGAGCAAAAATGCCAGCATTGTAAAGAAAAAAGATTAATGAAGGCGATATTTTATTATAAGGATCAAGAATCATGTTTCAAGAGGATTTGGGTTGCTAGAAGAGAAGAAGGCTTTGAAGATATCACCCAGCAAAATGACTATTGGACACTAGGACCTGTCTACTGTGATGATAGAAAAATGTTCAAAAACCCTTTGGCTTTGAAAAAAATCAAAAAGAAATTGGCCAAGCTACAACATATACTCCAGTTGAAGAAAGAAGATCAAAATAATCCAAGCTTTTAAATTTTAACAAAAACAATTAATTTTAATACTAACACTAATATTTATTTAGGTAATAAAAATCTAAATCCTCCTCTCAATGTCATTTCCCACTCTGCTGCTTCAGAGCAGAAAGTAGAAACAAAGAGCATAGCGAATTTGAACCCAAAAGTGCTGAATGACAAATCAAATATGGCCAGTGAGCATTGACTACACCAGATTGATGAAATTGAAACTATTCAAGAACCAGCTTCCAATCTCAACAAAGGCAGCAAACTCAGAAATTTTCTGGAAGCCTCAAAAACAATTGGTGCGACAATGCACTAAAAAAGCCAGAAAAATACCTTGAACTTACCTTCACACCATTTTTGATAAGCTCAATGACTCCTTTCCAGCAAATCTAATGCTTTTTGACTTTGATGGCTCCCCTCCAGAGATTGGGCCAGATATTATTAAAACGAAATATTAAGGTTACCTGGTTCAGCTCTCAGATTAGATAGCGCCAATCCTAACAAAAACGATGGTCCAGAAAAGTGAAGCTTGAGGAACTGGCTGACATTACCTCCACTACTAATGCCAACCTTTTGGCCCACTTCAAATTTTCCTCTCAAACTTTAACTCATGAGTCACTTTCCTTTCACGAGTGAGATTTGCTCACCTCAATCCTGAGATGGTGGCTCAGTGTCAGGGACTGGAATATCTTTAACCCAGTCTGGCATAGCAACTCGTGAACTTTCCATGCCTGAGCTAAGAGTCCATTATAATAAGGGAAGGATGCGGATGAAAAATATAATAGCTGTGAATAAGGGTCTGTTGGGCCCTAATATAGGTTGTAAAGCTTTATCTAGACCAACCCCCTATTAGGGCCAAGATACCAGTGACAGTGGGTAATTGTGAAATTGAGTTAGAGGGATAATTTGGTTGTTCAGAGTTGTTTAATTGATATATTCTTGATAATAAAGATCCTTGTACTTTACTAAGGATAAAAAGCAGGTAAATAAAATAAGTATTTAGAAGCATTTTAACTTTATTGACTGCAAGGAATGATTTTAAAAATATTCAGCTTATATACACTTTTCAGACTAATTGAACAAGCTTTAGGGCTTACTTGATTCTTATCTAGCCTTAGATTATTTAGGCTCTTTCTGTCCTAGATAACCAAAGCTTAGACAAGTAGTCAACTGCCTAGTTAGGACTACTAAGACCTGGCCCCAGGTGTTCCAATATTCAATTCAAAATTGATAGGCTTGAATTGACTCGTCTGACTCGTTATTCATCTGTTATGTGATTTTGCTATCATCTTCGATTGTTTAAGCTGATTACATATGTTGATAATTTGGGCTTCGCCTGATGGCTGGTTTGTTGTTTGGTGGAAAGTGCAGCTTTGAGCATCTATTGTGTGAGGACAATAGACAGGATGATGCTTTAAATTTATGATATAGCTTTTTGGTAATATTAAATTGTATACCCAGTCATTTCACTTGGACGATGGCATGCTGCCCTGATCCTACTAATCCCAAGTGAAAATCGACTTTGATATAAAATAAAGTGATAACACAAAAATGTTATAAGATAAATTTGAAACTTAATCCAGAAATTAAAGGGTGTTTTTATTAGTGTAATTGCAAGGGTTATTTATAGGGTTTGATGTTAACCACATCTTACCCATGACGTCTTACTTTTCAGTGACCCTTGGCCACATAAAAATTTTGTAATGATATCTACAAATACTTTGACTCAGGGCATCATGCTCAGCCTCAGAATCAGATTAAATACCATCATCATCCTTGAGATGGCGTTTCATCATATCTTCAAAATAGCTGAATTGATTCACTTTCATGTGCAATTGGCAGCACATACCAAGGTGATTCATATCACTAATTATTAATTAATCTGATTGAAAACTTGACTGACAGAAAAAACTAATTTTGACATAGATCAACAAAGTACACGTGCCTGAGTCATTAAATCAAAACTTAAATTAGTTTGACATAACCAAAAAAGCCCTCAAGCCCATGTCATCATAGTCAAATATAATTAAGTGAGATTGCTAGGCCGCAAGTCCCAAGTTCAGATACTTAGGATACACCTGAACAATAATTGTTGATATTGAATATCTGATGATTAGGTCCAGTCAATTCCTCAACACTTCCCCTACCATGACTGGATATAAGTGGCAGATACTCTTCTTCCTGGGTTGCACTGTCTAACTCTTCACCTTCCTCAAAGTTTGAACATCATCTCAATAGCTTTCCCTAAGCCAACAAGGCCAGCATGCCTGATGCTGAGCTTTATTAGGTGTTGGCGCATCTCCATCAGGGTCTAGACAGTTGGAACTTGTATGAAGTCCGCATCTCTCTGATTCCGTTGCAGGCTTCTTTGGTTTGATCGCGCTCTCCTCCCCCCACCAAAAAGGGGATACCTACTTCTAATGCCTTCAAGGCATTAGTATATGACATAACCTATATGATTTGCAATTATTATTATTTTTTCTTTTTTCTTTTTTCTTTTTACTTTTTATTTTTATTTTTATTTTTTTATTATTATTATTTTTTTCTTTTTCTTTATTAATTTTTTATTTTTTTTCTTTACATTATTATTCTTTATAATACAGACAAAGGAACTTAGTGTGTACTTAATTCATGACCCAGCCGCCTTGATCCTTAATGGTATATACATCTTCAGTTAATTTCTCCAAAATGATAAACGGACCCTTTCAGAGTGAGGCTAGTTTGTGTGTGCGGCCTGTGCTAAGAGTGTCACAATATACTACTAAATCTTCTTCATTTAACTTATTCACTGTAGCCCATTTTGCGTTATCATAGCTCTTCTGAATAGTTTTTTGACTAATTGCATTTTGATAAGCTTCTGATTGCAACTTGATTAGGATCTTTGCCAGTTGCTCGACATAGTTATTTGGGTTAATTGCGTCAGGTGAACTTAGTACTGAGTATAATAATGGAGGTAGAGTGGGCTGTCTACCATACAAAAGGCAAAACAGAGAGTGGCCTGTGCTGCTGTGGTATCTGATATTCTACGCAAACATGGTTGCACTAATTGAAGTTGCCCATTGTGAAGGCTCCAAGGCTGCATTTTTGCATAAAATGCTGACTAAAGTGCCATTCACTCGCTCTATCATACCATCAGCCTCAGGATGGTATGGTGTTGACAACACTCGTTTTTTTTAGTACTAGATGTTGACAACACCCCTTTGATAGACATCAACTCATTAAGCTGTTGTACCATTTTGGCAGTAAAATCGTGCCATTGTCTAT
>JAKSZP010007637.1:0-12500 GCA_022478985.1 Massospora cicadina
AGAACATTTCAGAATTGACGAACCTATTAAATACCATCTTAACTCATCAAAGGAGTCCTGGGCCTCTTCATTCCATAAAAATCCTTTTTTCAGATCCTTCAATAAATGGAATAATGGCTCGGCTACTTAAACAAAGTCCCAAATAAATCTTCTGTAGTATCCAACCATCCCAAGGAACACTTGGATGTCTCATACACTCTTTGGCACAGCCATCCATTCATTGGCTTCTATCTTCTGGGCTTGCAGATGCAATCCAATAGAGTTGATTACGAATCCCAAATATTACAACTTTTTTTTAAAGAGGTGGAACTTCCTTGGCTTGATCTTCAGGTTAGCCACAGACAGTTGCTTATATACTTCTTCCAAGTGGTGTAGGTGATCTGTAAACGTCCTACTGGACACGTTTATATTGTCCAGATATACCAGGATGCACTACAACTTCAAGTCGCTTAGTATCGCGTCCATGGCTTTCTGAAACATTGCAGGTGCATTGCATAGACCCTGGGGCATCCTTGTCGGTTGGTATTGCCCCTGTATGGTAATAATTACGCATTTTTCCTGGTCTTCTTTTATCAAGTTAATCTGCCAATATCCCAAGATCAGATCCATCATGGAGAAATACTTTGCTTCTCCTAAACGATCTAGTGCATCATCAATCCTCAGTTAAAGATACAAATCATTCTTTGTTATTTTATTCATCCTTTGGTAGTCAATCACCACCTGGTTGGATCCATCCTTCTTCTTCATGATCAGAATCAGACTCGCCCAGGGACTTGATGACGGAACTAGAAACCCATACTTCACTAGTTTGCTAATTTCATCCTCCACTACCACTTTAGTGGCTTTTGATCATCAGATTGGTTTCATTCTTATCAGTAAATTTTCCCCGGTGTCAACCTTGTGGATTATGTCTTGTGTGCATCCCAAATTGTGGTCATCCTGAGTGAACACTTCCCAATATTTCTCAATTAGTTTGAGCATCTCCTCTTGCTGACCTTCTGACAGATCAGCGAGCTGCTCTCAATCAACCAGTAGGTTGATACTTTCAGTTACCCCAGCCAGTAATCCCATTTCTTTGAGAGTCCTAAAATAGTGAAATCTTCTCAAATTGTCTGTCAGGATCAGATGAACAAATGCGATGATCTGATTCCTCTTGATCTTCATCAGTTTCTACCTAAATTCGCCAGGAGAACTCGAATTTCTCCATGGCCTGCCATTATTGTCCCAGGAGCCACCCATGGCTCCACTATGGACTTCTTCCAGGGGCTTCTGACCTCCCCATACAAAAGCTCAGGTATCTCCAATGTCAACCCCATGTAGACTATCATCTGCGACCCTGGAAGTATGGTCCTCTCATCCTTGATCCACAGTGGAATTCCTCAGTTCTCTAGGATTTCCGCTGGCATTTTGCATCGCTTTTTAACAACTAATTGGTACCAAATTGGGATAATGCCATCATTGTATATTAGATTGATGAAGTTGTTTCTCTGATTCAGTGGAGCTTCACCATCATTCTGATATACCAATGATAACGTCTGACCCAATATGGTCAACATATTATCCTCAAAGTTACATTAAGCTCCATATTTTTAGAAACTCCATTCTGATCAGAATATCATATTTTTGGTTGGCCAAAACTATTGCTGACGCAGATACCACCAACAACCTAATTTAGTGACAGCGAGCTATACAATCCACAGGAGATGGTGGTGTTCAGCCCAGTTGTCCCATATTCTTTCTTATGTTCCAAGTCTGGTGAGATCTTTATCCTCTTTACCAGCTTGGTTAAGATTATATTGATGGGCACTCCGCTGTCAACAATTGCCCTCACCTGCACTTTATTAAATTGAATGTCTATATATGTACACTTGTAGTATTGTAATATAGTGTTTACTGAGTGAATAGCGGTGTTATTATCTGGATCTAGGGTGTGAATAATTTGCGCTGATAAATCAGGAAACATTTCTTTATCATGCTGAGGGGGATCAACAAATTGGCCTCATCTAAATGGACTTCAGATAATTCTTCAGGATTCTTGGGGGGTTCAAATCTTGTCTACCAGTCGTCGGTGTATGGCTGGGCAACTTCCTTGATTATCTTGGGGTTGATTTTCTTCGCCCCAGCTCTGGTCACAGCATTTGAATCCAAATTGACCACTTGTTACAGCTGATCCTGCTCATTGTCTACAAACAGATCGCTGATATTAATTTCTTTATCTATAATGTTGGGAGGAACAGACTTCTCTGCAGCTCTAGACTGTTCCCTGTCTAGGCTTCAGGCCTTTTTCTTGAATCCTTAGTGGCTGCTGATTCTTTCGCCTGGACCACGTTGATCTGATCCTTTGGCTTCTTACAATGCACGGTGAAATGTCCTTTCCTGCCACATTGGTAGCAGACCTTTTCCTTCTTGTTTAACCGTCTGAATTCTTTGGGCTTATTCCCCAGCACGGTTTAATCGGTCATCTCTTTATCTCCTTCATTTCCCTTTGTGGTATTCAGATTTTGTACCAGATTAGATTTGAAGCTTCTATTTGGGTCATCAAATGTCTCTCCCAATATCTTCAAAATATCTACCATTTGTGAGGTAGTTATTTCTGTCATGAAAATGGAAGACATCATGCAAGGCAAATTGCAATAGGGCCAAAGGGCTGTTTGCAAGGCGATTCTAGCATATAAGTCATCCAATACTTTTGCTCTGGCCAGGATCTGCGACTCCTGGTAAAACTGATATGCAAAGCTAGCTAGAGACTCGTCTTTATGGAACTGAATTCCCATAAATTCCTGTTTGCTCTTTGACATGCGTGTCAGACTCCTGAAATCTTTCATGGCATCCACCTTTGCCTCCGCATATGACCAGCTGTCCCCCTCCAGGTGAGGTAACACTAAGTTCTGACAGTTGGTATCTAGGCAATTCATGACCATCAACGCCTTTTGACAATCCCCGTAGCCATTCATGTTCATGTCAAACAGTCAGAGAGTGCTTGAGCGTTATCCCAATAATCCGTTGACAATTTTGGGCATTGCCCTAAATCCCTCCAAGTTATTTCTGGCTTATTCTCTCAGTTTGGCCACTCAGCTAACTTGAGGAGTGACTTTGGACATCATCTCCAAAATGGCAGCAAAAGTGGGCTGCATGTTCCTTGGGGTATCCTTTCCCAAGTATTGTGCGAGGACTTCTTTCTTCAGCATTGCTTGCTATATTGGGCTCACAAAAACATTTGTGAGCTTTAAGTTCCTCCACTTGTTTGATTAATCTCTCTATATCTGCACCGAAATTTCTTAAATGAACGTGATCCACTTCTCACTCCATTTTCAGGTATAAGACCTCTCAAACGAGGTCACCTTCTTTTCTTAACGAGGTTACTTTACTGAGTAACTTGTTCCCAAAACTTGCTACATTCTCTATTCCTTCCTCCACCTTGGCGACTCGTTCTTCCAAGGAAGCAAACTCTCGATGGTCCACTGAGTTTAAAGCATTCTGGTTCACAGTGGTTAACTTGGTCCACAGTTTGCGTAGCTCATCTTTATATGACCTCTTATAAATTCTTTGAATCAACTACCCCTGTAGTGAGCACCAACTTGTAAAAACTTTACTTTGGTTGTTATTGGTAAGCAACCCTAGTAACCTTTTTACTGCACAGGTTTGGTTTCCTTGTGCACTTCATTGCATTGTGTACTAGAACATATTATTTTTGATAATAGTATAAAGACTATTATCTTTAGTTGAGTATAAATCATTATATTTTGGACCAACGCTCAGTCAGTATTCTCAATTAAATACTCATAATGTCATAATTGTAGGAATTCATTCCCTTGCTCTTGTCCACCCAATCTTTGCTTAGATACCCCATTGACAGCCTCTTCAGTCCAACACACTGTCAGCAGCTATACCCAATTGTGACTCCTTCTTCTCCAGATTCCTGCTCAGATCTTTACTAATTTCCCCAAGAGTCTTCCAATTATTGCACACAACAAAAAATATCCTTGAGAAGAATAGCACAATGGAAGCTGATGATAGCTTACTCTTTAAACTATATCCCAAATGGATAACTTAGAACTAAATAACTCTTATTATCTGATATTATCTCCTGTATTATCTCTCTTTTATAGTGAACCCTAGGGAATATATAGTGAAGAATTCAGCTGTCTAACCCTCAGTTGAGACCTCTTCAATGAAACAGAAGCCATTGCCATTGAATCACCCATACTCGTCTCAGTAGTGATGGTCTTTCCTCATCATGGCTAGTATTCCGTTGTTGGACATCATTGAGACCTAAAATGGAAAGAGTTGGAAAACGTGTCCCTAATGTTTTCCTCTTGATCCAAGTGAACCGCCCATATTTGGCTAGCGACCTTCTTAGGTAATGGGACTTATTACCCATTAAGGCAGGTCATGCACCAAACAATTGATTTTCTAGTTGCAGGCGTCATCACTCACCTTGCAACTTGCTAAACATTCCCAATCAGTTGGCGATGAAACCTGACCAATCCCAATTGGTACACCTGATAGTAAATCACTATCAGATGCCCCTATTTCGTTGGCAACTCCTCCCAATGAGATCTTAAGTATTCTTCTGGATCAATCTCTGATGGATATGACCAGGCGAATATCCCAAAATTTTTCTAGACGTATTTACTTCAAAACTTGGCCGACTGATTTCTGATTCACTTCGCCTTAGGGAATTTTCCCCTGGCGAATCCAGGTGATCTACCAGGCTGGGAATATGAGCAAAAAACACAACACCATGCCTGAGCTCATGGGGCATTCTTTGATTGATTGTGCAATGGGAGTGCTACAGGATGGTGGAAATTTTTTATACTTTTTAGGAAAATTCTAAAAAGCTTTGATTTCTAAAGCAATTTTGGTAATGAATTTGTAGTGGTAGGTTAGTTTTGCACAGGTATTTTTGATCTGTTTGGAAAAGGTAAAGTTTTTAGCTTCAGGACATTGGATCACTGAAGAGTTTGGATAGTAAGCTCAGTTTTTTTGGTTTGTTTTGACTTGGAGCTTGTTAAAATAACCTTAAGGTCGATTAGATGTTCAAGAGTGGCATTCCAGATCTACTTGACATATCAAAGCCTGATATGACTTATTGAAATTTTTTGGTTTATTTTAGCAAGTGGGAGTATCTTGGCATTTTCTAAAATATTATGAGTAATTGAGCTATGGGTTGATGAGACCTAGGGTACTGACAGTAGCCCCTGGACAAGATCATCTCCCTGAAACTCACCTTCTACTTTTTTAAAAAAAAGAAGAGGAGGAAAAAGGGGGAAGAGAGGGAGATTCCATAGGGGCAAGGCAGTAACCCATTACTCATATACCACATGAGCAAAGTCACCTTCTAAGTTAGAGATGCAACTGGGAACTGGGCACCTCTTGCACCTAAAAGTGTGCTGATTGTGGTCTTGGTGGAGGTACTAAGACTTTGGACTTACACCTGACTCCTTTATCAAACAAAAAATGCAAAAAAGTAAAATTAAATTATAAAATATAAAATTAATTGTCACAAATGTTTTTACCTAAAAAAACCACCTAAGCAATTATTTAATATATAAGAGTTAATTTTACAGTACTAGTCAAAAAATTTATATCTTTTATAAAATATTTTGGAAATTAAAATTATTATACTCCTTCAAAATAATTATAAAATGTTTAAAAAATGAATCTTATGCAAAGAGAACATAAAACATTTGGAATATAAATTTTTAGGCCTATATAACCAGCCATGACTATGCTCTCTCATTTCTAGTAGAGAAAAATTTATTAGGGAAAGATACTTTAAACAAACTACAAGGGTGCTCATATTCCTTTGATGCCATCAGGGTCATTAAAGTCAAAGAGAAAATGGGGGAGTTGAATCATTTTATGGTCTTCACTTTCTTACATTGTGTCAGGGACTAGTGTACTACTGACCTGGTTGGGGGTAGCTAACCATGAGTTAGCATAACCAAGGGGTTTAGCCCAGTATGACAAGGACACAAGAGGTGTCCAGGTATAAGTAATGGTGGGTAAGCTGGTATGGGAGTTGCTTAAAGACATGGCTTTAAAAGGAGAAAGTTGGAAGGGCGTTTCTTGTAGGCTGGGGTGGTAGATTGGTAATGATAACACTTTAGTAAATAAACTTAATAGTGTTTGCATTTATAAGAATAATTTTATTGACCGCAAAGATTAACTAAATGAATGCCTTGATTTTATATACATCCAACTTCCTGGACTTACCTAAGCTTGATTGATTTTAAACAGTGCACTATTCTTCTCTGGAGCTTATGGGATTGCAACTTGCATGTGATTTTGAAAGGCAGTGGGAATCGTCTCAGTCTCATCATAAATTCATTTTGGTGCGATCATTTGACTGAATACTATTGCATGTAAAGTAATTTAAATGATTAATCGAATATTTTCACTACAATCATTAATTTGATATGCAATTATTCGATCTAACTTCACCACATATCAGATTGATCTGACTGACAATATAATAATATTAGGAATTCCACTAATGTCAGGATTTACCCTGACATCATCACCCACCAAGGCTGAAGCTACCTGCGAGGCCTTCTTCTTCCATTTATTTAATAGCTTGCCTGCATTCTTTAAGTTCTCCTCAGGCTCCCAAGTTCTCTCTTCTGCAGGATATCCAGCCCACTTCACCATATATTGCACTTTACCATGGTGTGTTCGTCTTCCTTTAATAGCCTCCACCTCATACTCAGGACAGGGACCATTAATCAGTGGTGGTGCTAGCTCTTTGACTTTCTGGTGTGATAGGAAGTTCCTTCTTATTTGTGCAAGAGGAGACGATGGAATACATTGTGAATTTTCCAACCTTCAGGAAATTCAAGACGGTAAGCCACCTCTCCTATAACCTCTGTGACTTTTATGGCCCTATGCACCTACGGGCAAGTTTCTGACATGGTACATCCAAAGGAATATTTTGAGCATCCAGGTAAACTTGGCTACCTACTTCTAACACCTTACCAGGCACACGCTTCTTATCTGTAAAGTCTTTGTAAGTATTTACTGCTCTGTTCAGATTAGCCAAGCAAAGTGCATGAGTTTGATGAATGTTCTGTAAATATTTCTTCCCAGGGGGGTTATCCGCTTCAACAGATGGTAATGGTTCCCAGTTCACATCATACCCATAGTTAGCTTTGAACGGTGACATTCCAGTTAAAGAATGATCTAGAGTGTTATAACAGAACTGGGCCATAGGCAACAACTCAACCCAGTTGTCCTGCTCTGCATTAACATAGCATCTCAGATACTGCTCCAGCACCTGATTAACTCTCTCGTTCTGTCCATCAGTCTGCGGATGGTATGCAGTGGATAAACTTCTCTTGATTCTAAGGTCTACAAGGAGCTGTTTCCAAAAATTTGGTGTGAATTGAGGCCCTCTTTCTGAGATCACCTCCTTGGGAGTACCATGATGCAGGGATACATTTCTCAAAAACAGATGAGCTATCTCTTTAGCCGTGACATTGGTAGTAGTTGGGATAAAATAAGCCATTTTAGTAAATCTATCTACCACCACCAACACTGCATTGAATCCTTGGGAACGGGGTAGCTCTACTATAAAATCCATGGATATTGACTCCCATGGCTTTTGTGCGATTGACAATGGCTGTAATTGTCCTTCAGGAAGTCCTCTACGAACCTTGGTGCGCCCACAGACCTCACATCCTGCCACATATTTTAAGACATCCCCTCTAAAACCAGGCCATCGGTAAGTTCTTTGAATTAATTGGATCATTTTATTTTTCCCAGGGTGTCCTGCCATGCCTACATCGTGGTGCTCGCGCATGACATCCTATCTTAAAGTTCCTTCTGGCACATAAAAACAACCTTTTCAGAATACTAACTGACCCTTTAACGAGTAACCCTTTTTGTAACACACACTGTCAAAGTTTTGAATTAGATCGTTCTTCACATTCTGACAAAAAACATCATCATTTTGCACATCCAAAATCTCCACGGCCCACTAGCACAAGATGAGATAATAATGCAGTGAGATCCTTGGTCTTCAGAAGCACCTGTGTATTAAACTTGGTAATTTCCCCCTCTTCAGGGATCATGTTAGACACCGGCTTAAGGAATCTGGAACCAAACTAATTTTCCCAGGTTTGTAACCAATGTCTAAGTCATATCCGCCAGAGTAAGTGCCCATCGTGCCTGACGCTGGTTCAATTGCCGTGGGGTGAAAAAGTAAGTCAAGTTTTTATGGTCTGTCAAAACTTTCACTGGGTACTTTGCCCCACATAGGTACCAGCGCCAGTGTTTGAAACATTGAACAACAGCCAACATTTCCTTGTCATAGATAGGATAGTTGCATTCCGCTGAGATGAATTTCTTGGAATAGTAAGCTACAGGATGCAGCCTACTTTTATCTCCCTCCTGCAACAAAACCCTCAAGAGCGTATCCTGAAGCATCAGTCTCAACCACAAAGGGCTTTTCATCATTGGGCATTGCCAACACAGGTGCAGAAACAAAGGCAGCCTTCAAGTCAGAAAAGATTTTTCCGCTGCCTGAGACCATTTATATGGAACATCTTCTGATGTAAGCCGTGTTAAGGGTAACGCAATAGAAGAAAAGTCTTTGATGAAATCCCTTACAAAAATTTGCCAAGCCTAAAAAACTATGAACATCCCTCCGGCTACCAGGTGTAGGACAACTGTGGTGGCATCCACTTTGCTAGGTGCCATGGCGAACCCATTCCTGCCCACAACATAACCAAGAAATTCAACTTCCTCCTGTGCAAAATCACATTTTGATAGCTTCACATACAAGTTGTACCTTCCAAGTTGTTCAAAGACCAAATCCAAGTGCAGTAAGTGTTCCTTCTGCGTCTCTCTGTAGATCAAAATGTCATAAAGGTAGGCTACGCAGAAGTGGTCCAGATAGCCACTCAGCACCATATTAATCATTTGTTGAAATGTACTAGGTGCGTTGCACAACCCAAATGGCATCACCAGATAATCAAATAGACCAAATCGTGTCTTAAACGCTGTTTTCCACTCATCACCTTCTTTTATCCGTATCTGGTTGAATGCATCCCTCAAGTCAACTTTGGAAAAGATTCTAGCTCCAGACAATTGGTCACTCAAGTGATCAGCATCAGGTAAAGGATACGGTTCTTTATGATTATATCATTGAGCTTCTGGTAGTTTATACATGGCCGTAGTCCACCATCCTTCTTACTAACGAACAACAAGGGTGATGAACAGGGAGAGCGGGAAACCCGTATGAAATCCTTCTCAAGCATTGTATCCAGATATTCTCTCAGGGCAATTTGTTCCCTCTTATTGCAACTATAAATAGGTTCATGGGTGGGCTGCTTCCCTTCCAGTAGATCAATCGCGTAATCAAAGGATCCATGAGCTGGTAGTTGCTTAGCCTCCTCCTCTCCAAAAAGTGAAGCCCATTTTGAGAGATACTCAGGATCTTTCCTTTGCAAGGCTCCAATGGACCAACCTGATTTACAGTTGCGGACATGTCCAAATTTTTATGCTCTTATAACACACACTCAAGGTGTTTATCCTTTAGCTTAATTGTGATAGAGTTCCGTCCATAATTGTGCTGGAGTTCAACCTGTGTCCACCAAGGATACCCAAGAATTACAGGATGGGGTGAACTACGCAGGACCCAAAACTCAACTTTCATTTTACTTACCCCAAACTTCAAGTCAATGTGACGTGAGCAGCGGTAATCTAAAGAATGTTCATCATTTCCCAAGGTTACTTTCATCAAAGGTTTCTTTGCATGCAAGACCAGCATTTTCACTGCATGCTCTGAGATGAAGTTCCGTGAGGCCCCACTGTCCAGCAAAGCCATAGTTTTTAGACACTTCTTTCCAACATGTAAGTTCACACTTAATATTGGATGACTGAGTATCATTCTTTAATGAGGAAACGATGGTCTAGGGGTTTCTTTTCTTGTAATTCCCTTGAATACAGAATTCTTCTGGTCCGCCAACACTCACCATAAGATTCTGTGTGATATCAATAACTTTTTTAATGGCAGCGTGGTGGGATGATGTCTGATTAATTCTGCTAAGCGGCTTCCTAAACCTTGTCTGGAGTAAAGTGCTCCCATTTGTTCATCTAACTCTGTCTTCTGAAAGATATCCAGGAACATCTTTATGTATACCTCAACAGTTTTCCCTTCTTGCTGAAAATTCATCAAGGCTATCCTTGACTCTAATCTAGTATTATTGTGGGTTGCTGCTGCTAACAATCGACTTTTGAATTCCTCATATTTAGTGCACACATTATCATTCTCTTCTAGGTTACTTTTAAACCAACTCAGCGCATCACCAGTGAGTTGTGAACCCACTTCCATAATTTTCCGTGCATCATCTGAATAGGTCTCAGGATAAGCTTCAAAATATGCCCCCAACAACGTAAGACCTTCTTTCACTTCAGCTAAAGATAATTTCTTTTGCAAGGGAACTATAGGGTAATTCATAGGTGTATGGTTG
This sequence comes from Massospora cicadina, assembly GCA_022478985.1. Taxonomy (NCBI): domain Eukaryota; kingdom Fungi; phylum Entomophthoromycota; class Entomophthoromycetes; order Entomophthorales; family Entomophthoraceae; genus Massospora; species Massospora cicadina. The sequence goes on from JAKSZP010007637.1 coordinate 10,476, forward strand.
GCCACACTAACTGTCTGCACTTGACTGGGTCCTACTGCTCCTTTATAAAGTTCTTTTACCTTTATTTACTGGGGAAAACATCCGCACCAGCAATTGGTAACTTCCCATCAACAAGGCATATATCAAAGCCCCCAATAATAAAAACGCGGTGGGATATTTACTGTAAATAGTGGCGGTCAAATTGTCAGGGACTGGTGTACTACTGACCTGGTTGGGGGTAGCTAACCATGAGTTAGCATAACCAAGGGGTTTAGCCCAGTATAACAAGGACACAAGAGGTGTCCAGGTATAAGGAATGGTGGGTAAGCTGGTATGGGAGTTGCTTAAAGACATGGCTTTAAAAGGAGAAAGTTGGAAGGGCGTTTCTTGTAGGCTGGGGTGGTAGATTGGTAATGATAACACTTTAGTAAATAAACTTAATAGTGTTTGCATTTATAAGAATAATTTTATTGACCGCAAAGATAAACCAAATAAATGCCTTGGTTTTATATACATCCAACTTCCTGGACTTACCTAAGCTTGATTGATTTTAAACAGTGCACTAGTCTTCTCTGGAGCTTATGGGATTGCAACTTGCATGTGATTTTGAAAGGCAGTGGGAATCGTCTCAGTCTCATCATAAATTCATTTTGGTGCGATTAATTGAATGAATACTATTGCAAATAAAGTAATTTAAACGATTAATCGAATATTTTCACTACAATCATTGATTTGATATGCAATTATTCAATCTAACTTCATCACATATCAGATTGATCTGACTGACAATATCTATAATATTAGGAATTCCACTAATGTCAGGATTTACCCTGACACATTGGAAGTCAACCTTTAGGTGCTGTGACCTTAGTATGACATATTCACTTAACAGATAGCACTTTTCTCAGAGTTTGCTAGGCAAATGGAGCCCATTTATTCAAAATAATTGGAGCAGTATCCATAGCCTAACTTCATGTAACATGATAATATATAGAATACACCACCCTTCACCAGAATGCTGTCACTTAAAATAACATCTTAGCGCCCCTTGCTAACCTATCATCTCATAGGATAGTATTGATTTATGAAAACATAGTTGCTATAATAATATTTTAAGGCAACTTTATGATCAGTGATTAACACATCTATTAATAAAAAAGAAAATAAAGGGCTAAAAACTATAATGGCATAATAAGCTTTTTGGATAGAGTATCAAGATTTAATGAAAACTTAGGAGAGAAAATTTTAAATTATTAGTTAAAAGATCCACAAAAAGAGGAGTATGGAGCTTCTTTAAACAGGTTTTAGCCACTAGAATTAAAGATAAAGGGTGTTGAGGATAAAAACTTGATACAAAGGTCTGGAAGTTTTGAATAACACTTTTAAATGGGGCAGGTTTTCTCTCAAAGTTACTTATAGTGGATTCTCCAAAAAAGCGATAAGATAAAGTCAAAACAGGGTTATAATTTTACCTAATTCTTTATTATTGAAAATAAGGGATATTCATAGGTTTTGTTTTGGTCTATAACCTATCAGTGCTAATTAATCGCTGCACTATTAAATCTTCATTTAGATTTATCAGGATGAAGCTGATCATTCATATTAACCTTGATAGATTGAGATAAATTAAGCTCTCTTTCCAATGAAGCCAGGGGAATAAATTGAGTAGAATCTCCTGAGACAAGAGAATTTGGCAAAATCCTGACACTTCCCCCTTCAAGATTTGATTGTGGAGGAGGGTATATCCATAAAAACCTAGAGTGGATAAAATTGATCACTATGCCGGTATCAACATGAACAATCAAATACTCTAATCCTCTTCAAAATATAACTTGATAAGGACCAGACCATTTGGTTCCTAACTTTTCAGTTTGCCCACCAGGCTGAGAGTGGTAACACATAACATAATCTTCAATTTGGTAAACAAGTAAAGTGGGTTTATGTCGATTGGTTCTATGAGTTTCTCTTTATGTAGGTAATCTAATTGGTTTCATAGCTTGAGCTTGAAGACAAATAATATCATCCGCCAGATTTCTCAAGATTAGA
>JAKSZP010007638.1:0-12454 GCA_022478985.1 Massospora cicadina
CATTACTATATGAAATATGTATAGTTAAAATAGATAATTAATATGTAGAACCAAAATAAAAATTAAGATTTTATTATGTCTAATGTATAAAGTGTTAAAGTTTATATAATACTAGTAGATGTTGAGGCTTTTAACTGCAAGTTTTACTTAATTATACAAAATGAGTGAAAAAAACCTTTAAACTCTTAAAATTTGTAAATTAGCAAATTTCTTATTTATCCCCCTATTGGATTGGGCACCACTAGTGCTTGAAACAAAGCTCTTTTTTATATTTTTTTATATGTATGAATAATTAATTGTTATATTAATCATGTAAAAAACAATAAAGTTATATCATAGCACCTAAACAAAGCTTTTACCAGTCTTCTTACTATATTTAATTGCACTAAGATATATAAAATAGTTTAATTAGTATTAAATTCACTGTAAGAATTAAATATTATTAAAAAAAATCTTAAATATATATTAGTATAAGCAATAAATCAGAATTTTAAAGTTTAGTGATCTATAACTTATATTTAAAAATGTTAGCAATTTCAGTAGCTGCAATCAAAATTAAAAATATATAAGATTAATACAACTTATTCTAGCAAAAAGTTACTAAATTATATAAAAATAAGTATGTATATGTCATGTTATAAGAGCATTACTAGCATAAAAATATTAAAAAAGCCTAATGATGTTTGACTACTGTTACTAACAGCTTAATAACAGCTTTATATAAATCAAAACATTTCTGGTAATAATTTACCTATCAGATAAATGAATATCTTGTAATCTATGAATTGATTTTAGATATAAGCAGAGATACTTTTGACCTAGCTACTTTCTTATCTGCATACATTATTTTATGTATTGTTTATTTATATAAATAAAAATGAATTATACTTACATACTCATTTTACAAATGGTTTTTTAATATCAAAGTGACTAGTTCAGTAACTTGATATCTTCTTGCAGGCTTTTAGACACTTTTTTGCACAAGATACTTTTTTTATAAAAGATGACTAAGCTATATTAATTTGCTTAAAAAATACAATTGCAAATCTTAATTTACACCTTTTATTTTTATCTTCAGTTTAAATTTTTAAATTTATTGTGAGGAAGGCTGACCATGGGATGGACACTTCCAAATTTGACCTGAAAGAAACAAAACTTAGAACAGGGAAGGCACCCCAGAGAAGCAATGCTATTTCTTGTTGCCAGCGGGAACGCCACTATGGGGAGGGGGAGGGAACGTGTGAGGAGGCTGTAGCCACAATTGAACACATGTGGAGGAAAGGGTCTGATTTGATGAACCAAACTGGGAACCAGGAGGGGACCAGCTGTTGGCAATGCGGTGGGAGGTATCCAAACATCCACGCCTGAAAGTGGTCCACCAAATGAGACCAGAATCTGTGGACAGCTTCTGGGAGGGTGGGGGTAGAGCCTGCGATGGCATCCAGGACAATCGTGTGGATGGTCCACATGGCGATTGCAACCACCAAAGCATGGAGGGAGGGTGGAAGGGGGGAAGCCATTGATAAAGCAAACATATCTCTTGACAGACTGAAGGGATATGTTTGCTCCTGGCCAAGCAGATGTTGAACTTCGCGCCATATCACTCTAGAGGTAGGACACTTTTCCATGCGGTGGAACAGCATTCCATACTGGCCACACACAACACAGGATGAGTGTAAAGCATTAGAGCACTCAGCCGTACAGTACACCCACCTCAGGCAGCGCCACACATAGGAGCATATTGAGGCTGCAACAGAGGATGGTGTGCATTTTTTCAAATAGTCTTCTGAGTCTCAATGGAGTAAGGGATGTCCATCATGTCCAGGTAGTCCACCCTGGATAGGACATGGGGTTGTGTGTGGATTACGCCATCTTGGATGGGTAGCCCCTGTACCTTTTGTGTGAACTGAGGAGAGGGGCGGCCTCTCTGGGCTGTGTGTCCACTAATATGAATTCTCCACTCAGCGCTCCACATGGAGAGGAGGATTCGTTTATAGTGGGCTTTAGTTCCGTGGGGACCTGTGGCCAATGGGTGGGAAGCCAGGTATTTCATCAAGAAGTTAGGGTTTGATGGATTGTTAAGGCCCAAGGCGCGGGAGAAGTTGAAGCGGGCTGCGTAGGACCAGTGTTGGAAGGGGAGCGTAGGGGCAGTGACAGCCACAATTCAGGTGCCCAGGATCTTGGCAGCATGGGCTTTAAAGTCAAGCAGGCCCATGCCACTATGATGATGAGGGCCAAACATGACCTCTAGCTGTACTGGTGGTGGGCGGCCTGACCAAAGCCATCCTTGCAGAAGGGCATACAAGGATTTGAAAAAGCTTGGGGAGAAGGGGATGGCGTGGGCTCCAAACCAGACTTTAGAGAGGAGCATAGAGTTGGCTAAAACAACCCTGCCAGTAAGGGAAGTAGGGTGGGCTCTGAGGGAGGCGATGCACTTCATCACATTGTCTAGAATATGACTTTCATTACTGCTGATGCATACCCGCCTGCCTCCACCCACATGCCTGATGGCGGACCAGCCCTATGGTAGGGCGTGGCACAAAGGGGAGCACTAGTGGGGCAGTGTGGGGTGAGCTGGGAGGGCGAGCATGTGTGCAAGCAGATGGGCTGGGCTGGGCACTGGTTGCTGGGGCCCAGCAGGTTTGATACTGACCAAGGAGGATTATTTTGGTTTTGGAAGCATTCAGTGTAGCATTACTTACCCGTGAATACTCCTGGATGAGAGCTTCAAGTGCACGTGCATCTTTATTATTAGACACCCCAACCACACAGTCATCTGCAAGCGCCATCATCTTGACTGGGGCTTGGCCTGGTACATGGACCCCAGTGAGTTGGGCATTCACATTTTGAAGTAGTGGGTCAAGGCTGAAGTTGTATAAGAGTGGGCTAAGGGGGTCCCCTTGTCGTAAGCCCCTTTGAGGGCGGACTACTTCTGTTAGGAAGCCAGGGCCACGCACTGCCATTGTTGCAGATTCTGTGAGCAGCATTACCCAGTTGATAGAGCGAGGGGGTAAGCGGAATCGATGGAGACAGGCCCTGAAGTATTCCCAGTTTACTCTATCATAGGCCTTCTGTTGGTCCAAGAATACCAGTGCCCCAGAGGCTGTGGACTGGCATGCATTAGCGAATGAGTGCACGTTGTACCAAATTGACCTTCTGGGTATGAAACTGAATTGTTCTGGGGAGATGGTGGCAGATGCTACAATCCCTAAAAGGTTAGCCATGATTTTAGTTAAAATTTTTGTATCCGTGTTAGTTAAAGATGGGGCGCCAGTTGGCTAAGTCTAGCTTGTCCCCTTTCTTGAAGAGTGTGATGGTGAAGGCCTCTTGTCCTCCTGATAGGAGGCGCATTTCCAGAAGGCTCTGGTTAAGTGAGGCAAGCAGCAGTGAGGATATATATTTGAAGTACTTTTTATAGAATTCATATGGAATGCCATCTGGGCCTGGCATTTCTGATTTGGTGCACCATGGATGGCTGTCCATAGTTCATTCAGAGTAATCAGATTCATTATTTCTAAAAACTTTCTTTTACCATTTGAAGTCACTTTTGAGCAATTTAAATTTAAAGTCTTATTTATTCACAGCTGTCTGCCCAAACCTATTCTTTAATGTCCTTGGCTCCGCCGCCCGCCACCCCAGTGTGGGGCAGCAGTGCACCCCCACCTAGCGTTTTCTGCCCCATGGGCAAGCGCATTCAGATGGGCTCAAACAGCCCGCCCACTGCTTCCAACCATTTTATCCCCCCAGGGGACTTAGCGCTCCACCTAGCGCGTCCACCCTTCTCGCCCCCATCCTCTCACCCTCCCTCACTCTGCTATTCGCTATTGCCTCAGAGTGGACTATGGGCACTTGTTCCCATATGCCAATAAGGCAATTATTGAGCTAGCCACTACGGCCTTTGCGCCAGCTGGCTTTATAGACTTCCGCCCTTTTAAGGGCTACTTTGACGTTGGGTTCCAATCTGAGGAGGATGCTGAAGTGGCAGCACAAACTCCTCTAACTTATAAAAAAACCCCATTCCCACAACCCGTACTTGCCTCCCTTCAGACACCATGCTGGTGGTATCCTTTGCAAATCTCCCATCCCACCTTCCACCCCAGGTTTTGTATGACCAGTTGGTCGCGGGGCTCATGGCTTATGGCACTCAGCCCAACCTCATCTTTGCCATTCCATCTGGTGTGGAGCGCCTTGCTGCTCCTCGGGCAATAGCCACCATCATACCACACCACCCTACCATAGCCCAACAAATCCCGCCCCATGCTAGTGTGGCTGCAGCACCTAATCATTTCTTTTGGGCTCAGGTCAATAATGGTAGGCAGATTTGTTCCCTCTGCTTTGGCCTCAACCATGCAAAAAGAGCATGCCCTCAGGCCAAGTCCGCTACTGCGGCTTCTGAGCCTCCTTCTGGAGGTTCAGTATGGGGCGCTTTGCTGCCCCCTCCCACCCTCCAATCTCGTTCAGTGGGCCCACATGAAAATCAGTCCCCCCAAAAACTCCAGCCTCACTCTCCCACCTAAATCTACCCCAGCCAATCAGAGCAATGCTTGGACCACCATTGGAACCCAAGCAGCTGCCCATTCGCCCAATCCCACCCACCCAAATTCGAATGCCACTATTCCAGTGAACCAAAGTCCATGGGATCTATTGGCTGAAACTGAAGAATCAGGTAATGTCCTCATTAGTAAGCATACAGGTCAGCCTCTCTGCCAAGGCGATTATGGTCGTGCAGAATTTTTCCTTCCTGACTTTGATGATACCCCTACCCCTCGCCATTTCGCTCCTCTGCCTAATACAGCCCCCTTCCAAAGTGATCACCAGCTCGCCTTAGCTGTAGTGGCCTCTCCTCATTGCCCAAAACTAAGCACCGCGGTGGCCCAGTCAGCGGCTCAGCTCCAGCATGGCCTGCCCACCCTCTTCTTCCCCCCAACTTCCCTGAATCTTTCTGCAGTGACATCTCAAAACTATTCAATGATGCTGAAGTTACTGTTATGAATGTCACAACGATTGCTTCATTCAACCCCTCAGCTAAAATCACCCACCACAGTATCTCCCTTTTCACCCAACTTCCTGAAGCCTGCAAAGAAGCCGAAGTTCTCCTTGCAGCTATTGTTGAAACACTTTCCTGTCATTATTTTGATGCAGAAGAGGAAAACTCCTACTATGCTGACCTCAACCCCCACTATGTGGATGCCCCAACGCCCTGGCTCTCTGCTCTGATCTGGTACTGTAACCAACATCCCTTGATCAAGGTGGGTCTTTCTGAAAACCAACTCCCCGACCCCTCCTCACCCTCTGCCATGGTGGGTTAGCATTTTCTGCTTACCACCTGGTTGTAGTTTTTGTTTTGTCATTTTTAGTGTTGTGTTTGGTACTGTCCATCCCCTGGTTGGCAAATCTCAAATAAAGTAAATTCATTATTTCTGGGTATCAGGAAATTGTGCAGATGTGGGTTCAGTCAAAAAATTCCGCCACTTAAGCTGACTGAATTGGATCAGATTGGTATAAATTGGAGTAATACTTTTGTATTTTGATTGCCACTTCAGCTGGCATATTCATGACAGAATCATCCGATCTTCACACCTGTGTGCAGACCATGCTCTGGCATGGTGCGAAATTTTTTTTTAAAAAATATGCGGTGCACTTGTCGCCCTCTGTAATGCATTTGGCCCTATACTGAACACAAACCCAGTGTTTGTGTTGCCTTTCAAGCGCGTTGAGGTGGGCGGCTGCTTCTGCCCACTTCTGGCCCCATGCAGGGCTGTAGCCTGTAGCTGGGATGTTGGATTCCAGGTGTGCCAACTCTGCCAGAGCGCGCAAAATGATGGCTGATGTGGCTTGTGAGTGTCAGGAGGAGAGGTGTTGAGAGTGGCGGATGGTGTCCTCTTTGAAGGTTGACCATGTGGAGATGGGGTCCGCGAAAAATGGTGTAACAAACTCTTTTGCCAAAGTTGCTGATTCCACCCAAGTGGAAAATCCTGGTGACGCAAGTTTGGGAGGGCGGAGTTTGTACCAATGTGGGGCCTTAGCCACTGTGACAGGTAGGTGGTAGGTTATTGAGACCAGTTGGTGGTCAGAGAATTCAATTTTTGTTGTTTTGAAGTGGGAAATGTGAGGTTGGAATTTCGCCGGTGCAAGGATAAGGTTGATGCGGGTCATGGACCTTAATTGGCCATTGTGGATGTAGGGGCACATCATGTTTTTGAGCAGCGGGGCTTGCTGCAGCAGTGCGTCCATTAACCTAAGGGTGGCCTTTAGAACGCGAAGTTCTACATGACCCTGGGGGGCGTGGGAGGAGGAAGGCCAACGGTCTGTGGGTGTGTTTAGCCAACAGTTCATGTCACCAACTACAAAAGGATCTGGGGGTAATGGGAGGGATTTGACCAATGAGAAAAATTTTGATGCTCTCATGCACAGATTAGGGCATAGATGTTGATGATAGCATGCGCCACATCAGCCCACAAGAAAGTGACAACGAGGACTCAGCCATTGAGAAAGGATTCCAATGATAAAAATTTGAAAAATTGTTTTTCTGAACTAGCACCCCACAGTGCTCTGACCAAAAGGATAGGGAAGGGAGGAGCATGGTTTTCCAAGCATCCTCGGAACCTCATGGACAGTGAGACTCCTGGATGGCCAGGATATCCACAGGTAAATTTTTTTGTTAAAAACTCAGTTTCCTAGCCCAGGACAGTGAGGCCTTGGGTCCAGCGAGATTCAACGTCCCTAAAGTGAAGGTTTCCCCATTGCACCTTAGGTGCGAGGGGGTGGGCACCCAGGCCCACAGCCTCCTCTAGATCCCCACGGGCCTTCATGGCAGCGCAGGTTTTTGCAGCAACACTATTGGTAGTTTTGTTAATTTTAGCAGAAAGGTTCGCGTTGGCTTTTGCCTTTGCTTTTTGTTTTCCCAAAGTCAAACAAATTTTTTGCGGTGCAGATGAGTTTGGTGCACCAATGACTGGGTCAAAAAAATTTTCAGGTAGGTTGGCCCCCAAGTCAGTTTCAACTTGAGCTTGGTTGCAAAGATTGGGTGAGATCAAGTCACCCATCAGATCCTCAGATTGGGTGGCCCAATTGGCATGGGCTTCCCAATCTGATTGGTTGAGGGATTTCCAAGTTGCTTCCGCCATGAAGGTTTCAATGTCCTCCTGGCGTTGAGAGTGTGGGATAGCGGTGGTGACTTTGGCTGCTTCCTTGGCCGCGGCCCTGTGGGCCTGCTTGGCCTTCTTCCACTCTTGTGGGGAAATAGGTTTTACCAGTAGGCAGCAGCCTTGTGCTCCCCACGGGAAAGCCTCTTTGGTACTTGCGGTTGGTTTGTAGTGCGCCTCTCCGCTGGACATGGCCGCCAAGAGGTGCTCTTGGAATGTGATGCCCTCCTTGGTGGGGCATGCATATGCCTTATGGCCGAACATGTCACAGTGGGTGCAGATGGGGGGCGCTCTGTCCACGGTTACCTGGAAAGGGTGGGTGGTATGCCCTTCAATATTGTTATATGTGGAGTGCAGGATCTGGGTTAGGTCCTTCATTATCTCCTCAGTTGGGGTCAGAACTGATATGGCTTTGACGGTGCACAGGTGTGGCATCAGTGTAAAGCGTTGCATTTTGAAAGATTGTATTTTGCCATATACAGTGAGACCATCTTTCAGGAGCTGCTCCAAAATAGCACGTTTTACCATTGTAGGCAAAAAGTTGAACGTGAGGAAAATTTGGTTGGATTTTGTCCATCTGGTGCATTTGGTTTTGATGACCTGTTGCCCTTCGGGCAGGTCAATCACTATGCGCACCACAGAAGCTTCATCTGCTGCCTCCTTGTTTTCAAAACCAAGGTCCAGCCAACCACGTGACATGGAGTGAGGTGCAATGTACACCGCGGTTGGGAAAAAAGTGTGCACATCCACACAAAATTTTTTCCCATAAAGCTGTTTGTTGGATGTCCAGAAACACATGGACTCCATATTCCAATGATGAGAGTGGTTGGGAGTGCGGTGTGTTGATGTACTGGTTGCATCATGCTTGCCAAGCGAGGATTTCTGGGGAAATAGTGACCGCCAGTTTTTAATTTTTTTCTATTCTGCCAGTTTCTCCAGGGCGTTTTCAAACGTTTGAGGCCGCGGGCCTACTACCTGCTCCTCTTACCTTACTTGCCCAACTGCTCCCTGACATGGGCACAGACTAATCTCTTCTATGAGTTATCAAACTAGAATTAGACTTGAATTGAATAAGTTGCAAAAGTGATTGCAACGAGAGAGAAAAGTTTTTTATCTTCAGTTTATATAGTTTACAAATAAGTTACAAACTTTAATTTCTATAATTTTATATACTATAGTTACCAATTACTATTTAACTAGACTCTTTCATAAAAAATTATTATAAGAAGTTGCAGCTATTAAATTGACATTAAAGCAGTTTAAACTATTTTACATCAGCTATTGTTTAGTCACTAATAAAAAAATCCTAAACTTAAACCTTAAAGTGCCTTATATTAATTAAATTTATTAAGATATGCTTACCAGGGGACAGACATTACCAATAATTATTGAGCAAAAATAACTGAATGAACAGAACAACAAAACAAAGCAAAACCTCCAACTAGGCGGGGAGCAGAATACCACTAAACCACTATGGCAGAGAGGGAGGGGAGGTCAGGCAGCTCTGATAAAGGCTTATTGCACATAACAGAATCATAGTGGTTGTAGTTGCAGACAAAAGCGAAGAGTTAGGGCGTTTGAGCATCAGCGTGGTGGGGTTGGATGTGGGTGAAATATGGGTTACTTTCCTCAAAATAAGCTTAAAAGACAGCCTTAACTAATTCCGCATCATAATGTTTGGCTTGAAGGTGGGAATATGGGGGTTGTGACAAACTGGTTATTTTCCAGGTGATTTTAGCAGATGGGTTTAATGATGCAAATTTTGCAACATGCAAGACAGCATCTATGGCATCATCTTCCAATTTGGTTATTTACTCCTGTGCTGCTTTGGGGAAATCAGGGGAAGTCAATTGTGCTTAGCCCTTCATGGAATTGAGCAACTGATTGGGCCACTTATTCTATGCAGAGGTGTGGGCAATGGAGTGAGGCCTCCGCTGATAAGGCAAGCTGGTAGTCACTTTATGAGGGAATGGCATCAGGTTTAGGAGTGAAGCGTTTTGGTGAGATGGTTTTGTCAAAATCAGAATTATAAATATAGCACATATATAATCATTTGAGCCAAGACTTTCACCAGTTTCCTCATTTGTGATAATATTACATTTATTAATCAACCTTGTCCAATAGGTCCCAAGGATTTTGGTTCATTAGAATAGTGGAGGTAGAATTTGGGAGGGGGTAGTGGCGATTGGGTGGATGCTTGGGTGAATATGGTGGTCCAAGCCTTACTCTGATTGTCTGGGTTGAGTTCAGGTGGGTGATTGTGGTCAGAGGCCATGGTGAAGGCCAATTTCCCACTCTGGCCCCATGAGCTAGTGTAAGGGTGGGAGGAATCACCAAAACACCTCAATTAGATGCCATGGACAAGTGTTTAGAAGCTGCATCAGATGAAGTGGCATGATGGCAGGACTTTTTAGGATGGTCAAACCCAAAACATAGGGGATAAATTTGGTGACCATTATCAAAATAAGCCCAAAAGAAATGATCTGGTGCTACTGTGATGTGAGCATGGGGGATTTGTTAGCTATGGCAGAGTGGTGTGGGATTATGGTGGCAGTGGCACAAGGGGCAGAAAGGCGCTCTGCACCATTAGGAACAGTGAAGATGAGATTGGGTTGAGTGCCATAAGCCATAAGCCCCATCATCATTTGTTCATACAAAATTTGGGGTGGGAGGTGGGAAGTGAGGGAAGCAAATGACACTACCAGTGTGGTGTCAGTAGTGAGGTGAGTACAAGTAGTTGGAATGAAAGGTTTTTTTTTTTAAATTAGGGGAGTCAAAGCCATTGCTGCAGTGTCCTCCACTATCTGGAAGCCTATGTCAAAATAGCCCCTAAAAAGGTGGAAATTGATAAAGCCAGCTGGTGCAAAGGCAGTGGTGGCTAGCTTAATTATTGCTTTGTTAGAATATGGGAATAATTTCTCATAGTTGACATGGAGGCAAAAACAAATTTTGTAATGAGGAAGGGCAAAAGGATGGGGGTGAGAAGGGTAGATGCACGCAAGGTAGAGCACTAAGTCTCATGGGGTGACAAGTCAGCCAAAAGAGTCAGCAGGCTACTTGAATCCATCCAAATGCGTTTGCCTGTAGAGGGAAAACACTAGATGGCGGAGAACCGCTGCCCCACACTAGAGCATCAAGTAGCGGATCTGATGATGTAATATGGAAAATGGACGTGGCCAGAGGCGATGGTAAATTAAACTTTTTTAATAAAATGTACTCAAAAGTGAGATCAAGAAGAAAGAACTTTTTTTGACTTTTATTACTTATTAATAGATTTATCTAACAGCTTTTTACTTCATCTACATATTTTTAACTATGTGTAGATAATTTGCCACAATACTTTTAAAAAGTTCTATATTTTTAAAAGCTAAAGTCATTAAAACAACTTCTTAAAGTATCATACATTAATTAAGAAAATTTTGTAAATAGATGTAATTTTACTTAGATTAAGACAAATTTGTTATATAAATTGACACTTGATTATAAAAAACATCAAAAATATTTATAAAAATATAGTTTGGTATATACTTAAGATAGCAACATATTATGATCTTATTATATATGTTACATACTTTAGCTATATACAAAATACACTTATCTGAAACCCCTGTAGGTGTCCAGATGGTTTTATGCTCACAGGTGCTTTTCAGCCCTGGATTTCAACAATTTATCTGAAGGAGAAGGATTATTCTCTACTGCGGGGTAACAATTTTTGGGGGATATTTACCACAAAACAATTATATAAAAACTGGGAGGAAAACTTAAAAATTGGATTTATATATATATATTTTATTAGTTGCGGCAATAGGGACAAAAGTGAGCCCTATTGTTATGTTGCTGCCTAGTATTTAAATGTGTCAATGCTCAAAGTGAGTGAGGCGCAAAATTTAGATTAGGCTAGGAATAGCCAAATTAGGAAATATTAAGTTTGGACCTATTGGAGCTCTCAAACTTTGCCTCGCTTCAATGGAATGGCCAATGGAGGGTTGATACTGGGTAGGATATGTCTGTTAGGCAAGGATATAATATATTTAAATTAATCAATGGGTGAGAAAATATTTGCACCATGAAGGACCCCTTTACCCCTATAAAAGGGGGTCATCTCTGCCTAGATGTTTGTACTAAATTGTTGAGGGGCCAGGGAGGAGCCTTAGCATAACTTCCCATAATCAGCCGCAGGTTTGGCACAACCCAATTACTAAGAACTGGACGATTTGGCCAAGAAGTAGATGGAATAGAATTGCCTAATTTGAGGGGTTCCACTAAGAATTGGCCAAGGTTCCTTTGGTCTATTTTGTCCTTATTATAAACCAAATCACTCTTTTTTACATTTGGACTTGTAATTGTCTGATATTACACCCTTCAAGAGTGTCAGGTGAATAGTAAGGGCACAAGAATCGGTCATGGACGCAGTTAACAGTAACTTCAGTAGCCAGGTATTTGATGGAGTATTCATCCCCTCGCTTATATGTGACTACAAAAGGTACCTCCCAGATTGACCCAAGTTTCTCACTCCTAGGAGTGATCTGATTGTGGTATACTTACTGAGTCTGATACTTGGAAAGAAGGGAGTGGGGCACAGCTCTCATTAGCAGCTTGGCCTTCTTTCAATGCAGTCTTTACCAAGTTAGTCATAGCCTCTGATTGTAATTGGATGATGTGCTGGTCTAACTTTTTCATAGCTTGGTCAGGTTAATTTTGTCAGAGAAAATGCTTTGGCTAATATAGCTGGCACCCCAGGTTCTCACCCAAACACCACGCAGAAAGGGGATATTTTAATGGATGCAATGGTAACTGATACAATAGGCCAGAAGCGCGCTGGATAAGTATAGATCTTAGTGAAGAGAGTCTAAATTGTCCATTTTTTATAGTATATATACCAAGATTCTATCAACTCTTTCTATTCCTTATTTGTGGATGGGTTGTAAAGGGCCAAGAAAAGTTGTTGTGTTCCCATGGAGGTGGCAATGAGCTTTACCACTTGGGAGGTAAAGTTTTTTCCATTGTCACAAAGGAGGACCTGGGGCAACCATGCTGAGTGAAGATATATTGATGTAAGAAGGTAGCCGTGGCTTTGGCAGTCTGAGAGGGGAGAGCAACAGCTTCAACCCATTTGGTGAAATGATCAATTCCAACCAAGATATAATGATTACCACCGGTAGTCTGAGGTAGAGGACCTACCACGTCCAAACTTATGGTGTGGAAGGGTTGTTGAGGCGTTGTAGGTTGGTACTGATACCAGGTCTTAAAGCTGAATTGCTTTACAGGTCATAAAGGCATCCATGACTTCAGTTATGGTATCAATGATG
>JAKSZP010007639.1:0-12395 GCA_022478985.1 Massospora cicadina
GTCTGACTGGATCAGTGTAAATTTAACTGGGGCCCTGACCATTGACTTGACCGCTGTTGGGGTTTCCACCCCTTCCAGTAATACTTTCAGTTTTTTGCTGATCCCTCTCAGGTGTCCAATACCTCAGATTCAGTCCCTGATATAGAGTCACCCCCACTTTGGTTGGTCCTCAATGGATTGGCTTGGTTCAGTGATTGGATATTCAGAATCAGCCATCGATACATTGTCGAGCTTTGGCCCCCTGTCAGAATGCCTTCATCAGGGATTGCGCTCAATTGCATATCAGGTGTTTCACCCAATGAGTTACTCATGCTACCAAATCAATTTTGGTTGGGGACCATTTGCCCCCCCAACTGGGCTGTTTCAGGATTGGTGTCTGACTTTTTCTTCACCTGAATACCCCAAGCTGATTTGGTAAGTTTCTCCATGTCAGAAGAAAGCTTTTTATTGCTTGACTCTGTTGGTTTGAATCACTAATTTTTGTTATTCAAATCCAAGTCAGTTTCAGATCCTACCAAACCTCATCCAGGTTTTTTGTGTTATTGGCAAGAATTTTCTCACCCTGCAAGGCCCCAGTCCCCCCTGCTGATTGAAGTTCACTGGGGAATATTCCTGACTCTGCTGTTCTCAGCGTTGGGCCTCACTCCTGGAAGGTTGTGCTTGTCATCTGGGTGTCAGTGGGCATCGATCCTAGGGAGTCAACCCCATCATTTGCGCTATTTGTTAGGGCTCCATGACCCATCGACACATTCATTCATTTCATTGTCATTCATGTCATCAGTTCATTACTTGGCACATACATGGTGGAATGCCCAGCCCTGTTTCTAGTCATGTCAGGGCTTGGGCCAGTGGGAAGGTCAGCGGATGGTTCATCCATCTCAGCGACCTTGGTGTTATTCTTAATAAAACTCACTATTGGCACAGGCAAGTTGTCCATTTCTATGTGCTGCGCACAGACAGGCAGCTAGTCTTCCCTACGCTTGGTTGGTTGGCCTTTGTTCACTGCTCTATAAAATTGCAGTGCATTATGGCAGTTGATTGCTCTCTCAATTCTTGTTCAATCCACTTTTTGTTACAAAGAGTGATATTTGTGAGAGAGAGGGATGGCTAACCACCCTTGTGAATGAACAATTATATATATAAATATATTTCATAGAATTTTTGTGTCAAGTTTATCTGAGATTGGTAGATTGTCTAGGAGTAGGTGTTGAAATAAAAATGCATTCATAATGATTTATTTATATGATGATTTCCTAAACCACCACAACTAAAATGCTACCTAATTTAATCTAAATCAATTAAAATCTAATCTATCTGCTAGCTACTTGCCTGATGTCATACACAGTTTTAGGCTAATCCAACCATTACTTAAGTAATCTAACCATCACAGGTATTATTCTTTTAAAAGTTAAATGACAAAACATAATGATAGTATCATATCATAACAGTAGATAAAATGTTAAGAAAGTTTCTAATAACCTTCAGCCATAAGGCATATATCATGCACTTAAGTTTTTTACCATAAGGTAAAACTTGAATCATTTTTTGTTTGGCCAAGTGGTTGATGGCTTTTGTTCAAATCGATAGAACACAGTTTAGTTTTGAGGGTGATTAGTTATTGGTTGTTTTGATAAGTTCAGTGAGGTTTACCTGAGTGGTTTTTGGCTGATTCGATTGAGCAATTAGGTTTGGCTGAGTGGTTTTGTTTATTTATAATATAAAATCTAAATTAATAAATTGAAAATCTGAAATTTTAGACACCGTAGCAATGCATGGGTAAATCAGCTAGTCTACTTAATAAAACACATTTACTGACGTACTGACTGACATATGAAACCTTTAAGTCTGATAGGTTCAATCTAATTAGGCGAGTGGGTGAGTATTGGTGAATATTATCTAACAATTCACCAAATTGTTCACTCGAAATTGGATAAAAATCAGTTAGAGCATTAAGTAGATTAGTAAAGATTAAGTGGATATTAAGTAGATTTAGGATAACCAGCTCACCATCCACAAGGGCAACAGCGAAGCTGTTAGTAGCTCAAGCATAGTGCTGGCACGCCTTTATGGTGACAGTGCGAGCTCACAAATAAACCCGAGCAACTTCGGGTAATTCCACTTGTCGCTTAATAAATTTAAATTTGTAGGTTAATGAACCTCGGATCGACACCGACATTATCCCATCACGTTTTAATGGATCCGAACTTCGAACTGAGGCGGAGTGAGGGAAGTGAAACCTTTTATCGCCAAGGTAAGTTTTAATTTAATCTGCTAAGGCTTGAATCAGTAGCTTTCGATGACGTAGAATGGGTTAGGCGAGCCTTTCAGTTGACGGATTTAGAAAGCTTAGGTTTAGGAGATGATTCGGGATCTAGAATTCCTGTTAGATATTAGAATTCTCAGCTCTAGTTGAAGGTTGGGTAATTAAAGGAGTTAAATGCCCACCTCTAAGAAAGGATAAGTTCGATTAATATTATTTTGCAACACTGTAGTTACACCGCTTGGGTGGAGAGGCCGCAGTTACTTAAATTAGAATTTGATTGGATTGTAAACTGAAGGTGTGTGGGAAAAGGATGGTGTTGGACATCGATTGCAAGGCTATGGTTCGATCTGGTGCTTCAACATGAAATGATGTGGCGATCGTTGTTAGCTCCTTTTGGGCTTCATCCCAAATGGTGAACATATTACTATTTTAAATAAGTATTTTATATTCCTAATCCGTTTATGCAAATCACCGCATTAAAGATTCCTTCCCTTGCCAAAACCCGAACTTTTTTAAGCCAAATTAGGGAAGGGTGGTAATTAGGGAAGGGTGTAATTAGGGAAGGCGATAGGTGGAATTGAAGTTACCAATAGCTAGGCCAAATCCAGATCCAATTGGATTCAGGTCTGATAAAGGTTAGCATGTTGATGGCCGGGTAATTGGATGGTCCGATAGAAAATTATCCATTCAAGGTTCATTCTAAACCCCAATTACGATATTGGCGCAAGTATAGATGACTAAATGGATTCTAGACTTGAGTTATTCAAGAATAAGGTTCAATTGTCAGGTTGCAGCATCCAGGTATATAAAGGTAGCCTCGCCTAATACTTAGTAGCATGCCCGAGAAGTTTAGCGTATTCAATGCTTCTGGATTAAGGGTCAGCCTGCTATCCGAAGATTACCCACCCTGCCTTCCACCTGTAGACAAGAAGCTGAAGAGACACCTTTGCAATTATCCAAAGTGTGGGAAGGCCTTCTCCACCAGGTAATATAAATCATTTAAAATCTAAACTTCAGGGGGCATCTCTCTAGGCATCACCTCATCCACACTGGGGAGAAGAACTTTAGGTGCATGCTTCCCCACTGCAAATCAAAGTTCAGCCGCCAAGATAACATGATGCAACACTATAGGGCCCACTTCCTCGCCAAGTCGAAGCACCTCAAATCTATTTATAGCGATTTCCATTCCCATTTACCCAGCATCCATACCCCTGACTGTACCCCTCCAAGGCTCCCCTCCCTCAACGTTGCCACTAACTATTACCTTTGCTCGGCTTTGCATGCCGACTATTAAAATTATACAGCTTATGTTTCATTATCTTAGAAAAATGTCATGAACTATTTTATCATCATGTGGCTAACTCCAAGAGCTATAGTGCCATCTTTAACTAATATTTGAAAGTCTGTAAGGTCAATAAATGCAAGTTGTTTGATCTACCAACTCATTTTAGAATAAATAATTCGTGAATAACTGTATAAAAATTTGTAAAAACTTACACAGGATGACAAGCCTAGCCCCATTCAAAATTTCCTCTCCCTAGAATTTTTTAACCATCCTTAAAATTTAAGATATTACTCATATCAATCAGCAACTGATAATTTTTATGTGGTGATTAAACACCTCACATAGAGGGTCATCACCATGTATCACCTACACTTAAACTTCAACCATTATCCTTATGACAAGTGTAGCTAAACCGGGTTCCATAAGTTATACTTTATCAGTTCTGTTAGTCATGTATGCGGTTCCCTTATAATTTAACAATAGATAATAATAGCACATATTAATGTGACTTTATATTCCTTATCCCTAGTTAGATAAGATAGCTCAATGCCTGTTTTACTTCCTTTTTCAATCTTCCTAAAACTTAACTATGTTAAAAATCAAGCTACCTTTTTTATATAACTATATAATTTTTTACAATATGGCTTGAAGTTAACATACAAGATAGTTGGTGTATTTCCAGATATCTTATTGTATCCTCCATTGGTTTTATAGAAAATTACTCATCAAATTGCTAAGTCTGTGTCAGGATTCAAGATATAAATTGTCTCAAACTCCCGTCTTCCGAATCTGGCCATGCTGAATCAGTCATCGATTCCAGCCAAGACAAAACTTTTTCAGGATCATCCTTACCTAGTACTGAGTCACGTGGAGCGGGATTTCCACTTTCTCAGTCAGGTGAGCAACGATATCCATTGAGAATGCCCTCAAGGAGGCCTTTCTGGAAGGTTAGTAAAGATCCTGATTGGATGAGGCTCCGAAGATCCCAAAGGCATTGAGTCCCAACGCACCCTATAAATATCAAAGCATTTTGATTTAATAAAATATTTGGTAAACTAACCTATATTTTTCTGTTTCCTCTTTGTTGCTCATTTCCAATTTTCCAGCTTTGAGCTACCGCAAACCCCAGTGCCAGTCCCAAGAACTGCAGCACTGACAAAGTGGTGCTCACTAGAGGGGGCTCTGAGCTGACCCTGTGAAAATGTCAATCACAACAAATGGAAACCAACAGCAACCCTGACAACCAAACGACTGGTCAATTGAGGAGCATTTCTCGATGGGTTAGTTCTTCCTGATACGCAATGCTGCCCTCGCAGCCAGAAAGGCTAGAGTTCTGCACCACCTTCCAATTCTTGCTGCCCTCCCTAGATGGGGGCCAATTTCAACTTTAGCTCGAACACACCTACAATGTTGTCAAACAACCAGTCCTCAGCATCTACGCTGGGGGTGTCCGCTCCAGCTGCTCCCGCGCCTCCGCCGTGCCATCCACAATGTGGGACCTCTACTCAACGGCCATATTACCTGCTGGAGAGCTTACCTTGGGGCCTGATTGCTACCTTCATAATTTCATTCATCCTGCAATTCATCACCTCCTCCAATTAGTAGGATTACACCATCAGGAGGTCTCTCAGCACCTAGTGCTCACCCAAAATTTACATTCATATATTATCGACTTCTATGATGCTGCCTCCTCCTTCATGCATGACAATCGCAAAGCTATACTCGATAACTGATGACTAATCAATGATATCCGCGATCAATTGGTGGTATTAGATAGCAGCATCTCTGGCTACCTCAGGGAGCAATTTTGCCAAAATGCTCAGCAGTTTGAAGTGACATGGGCCCAGCGCTTACAGCAAGCTGAGGAACTACTACAATCCCTACAACAGCGCTACTGAGAGCTGGCCTCTCACAACTACTCCCCCGTGGCTGCCAGGCCTAGGGGGCCAGAAGGTCCTGAGGGGCATCAGGGGCCAGCAGGCCCCGAGGGTCCATGTGGGCCTCAAGGGCCTTCCAGCCCCCCAATCTCAGGTGAACCCAAAGACCCCTGATGAAAAAATATAATGACTGCTCTGGCTGCCCTGTGGGACCATATCCAGAAGGTGGCCTTGGGATGCAAGCTCCGAACAGATGGTGAGCCCCTTGTCCCCAGGGTCTCCATCAAAGTGTTATTGGATGAGATGGATAACCTCAGCACTTTCATGAGGCTCACCGATGCTTGCATCTCCCAGCTCGAGACAACATGTTGTGGGTTTGAAACCCAGTTGGCCACCAACAAAAACCAGCTCCAACTACAGAATGCCAAAATTCAGTCCTTAAAGGAGCAGGTTGCCAGCAAGGCATCTGCTTCCACCCTCAGTCAAAATTGGGAATACATCCAAGAAGACTTAGAAGGCTTGTGGAGGCGGTTAGATCTTTGGACTCCTCAAGAATATACAGAAATGGAGATCTCAGAGCTGACACCTATCCCAGGTATTAACACCCTCTTTACTTCTATTGTGGCTAACTTTAAGCCTAGCTTCAAGGAGAAGTTTACCCCCAGATGGGAGAGCATTGCCTCCTTCTTGTATGCCTATGAGAGCTCTATGGAGGAGGCCACCAACTGACAAAAAGTGAAGCACATCCACTCATGCCTAGACAGCACCACCTGGGAAATTATGACTCCCCATCTAAAGGAGTGTAACACCTGGAAACAAGTCTGCACCATTCTGATCTAAGAGTTTGGCAGTAACCAAACCTTGGCCAACCAGAAGCAAGCGTTTATGAGCATTTGACTTAACAAAGGAGAAAACCCTATGGAGTTTGCCAACTGATTCTATGCTCAGGCTCAACCTTTGGTTATAACAAGCTATATCACTCTGGATGATGTCATTAACACCATCATCTCCACCCTGAGGTCCTATCCTAAAGTCCAGATGCATATGATCGGGCAAAAGAATGGATTCATTTGCATCCGAGAGATCAAGGAGGCCCTCAATGAGATCCCTGCCATGATCTTGAACTCTAAGACTGCAGCCGCTGGCCCCTCTAACTGCCCTAGGGTCCATGTAGTCAAGAACCAGAAAACCCCCCATCCGCAGTGCACCTATTGCAATAGCTTTAGGCATAGTACCAAAACTTGTTGGAAATGTCTAGCTGAGGAGGCAGGAAAAGGGCAGTCAGCATGAAGGATGAGGTGCTCCATGATGACACCCCTGTCCAGCCTCAAGTACCCCTACACACAAACCAGAAGCTGTTAACCTTGAAGAAGTAGCTGCGGTATCTAATGACAATAAAGATATTGATACTGCTTACTCTTCTTCTGATGATTCTCCTATGTTCCTTACGTTGCCACCTCAGTTTGGAAGTTTGGTCACCTGAGTCGCCATCCGGATCCACAAGATTCTGGTTTACACCATAGTTGACAGTGGCTCCCCCATGAACATTATCTCTTCCAAGCTGATGAAATGCATCAAGGTTGCCCCCAACATGCCACACTACATGGAGTATGGCACAGCTGGCCCTCAGTGCACCCAATCCATAGGGGCCTATTTCTCTCTACCAATTTAGTTCGGGAAGCTTGCTTTGGATACAACTGCCATCACTTTGGATAAAACCAGCTATGACCTACTTCTTGGAACCCAGTTTCTTCGAGACTATTCAGCTGTTATCCACTACAACGGTGGTTTTCTCTCACTTCTAGGACACTGAGTCCCTCTGGTTTTTGAAACTGCCCATGACTCTAAGGTGGTTGTCAAGGCCCAAGCCTGCCTACTGGAGACTGAAGGATGAATCAATTGGCTTGAGTACCACATCTGGGGCTCTCGAGTATGGCTACCCCTCCTGCTGTGGATGGATCCAAGGGGATGCCAGTTTACTTGCCCCGGGTGACTATTGTGCCCCCAAAATCCCAGATCATTGTTGACACCTGGGTCCATGTTAACATTCCCTCAGGGTATTTACTGGAGGTTCAAGGTCTGGATAACCCATCTCCCAAGGAAGTGCTAACCTGCCCCAGAATCCTTGATCCAGCGTATGCTGGATTGATATCAGTGTTGCTAGCCAACCTGACTGACAAACCAAAAGTTATAGGACCTAACCAACCCGCCGCTTATGTTTTCCTGTTACCAATGGGGGCTGTTGCTGACATCTGAAGCTTTGGTGAATTGAGGGACCTTGGCTTGGAGTCACCATCCTCAGTTAATTTGGTCGATGCTAACATAGGAAAGGACCTCTCTGATGAACAGCAACTTAAGGTTCAGGAGCTCTTGGAGGAATACTCGGATCTATTCTCCACTTCAACCTACAATTTTGGAAGGATGAACGGAGTCCTCCACCATGTAGAAACTGGGGATGCCCCCCCATTTTGGTCCTGGCCTTACCACAAAAGTAAGGTTGAAGAGGTCCAGGTCACAGTAGATCTCAAACAGCTGCTCAACACGGGGCTCTTGGTTCCCTCATGTAGCCCTTGGTCCTCCCCACTTTTGATGGTCTGAAAGAAGGATGGCAAGCACCAGGTGGTGATGGATTATCGATGACTTAACTCCATCACCAAGAAAGACAGTTATCCTCTGCCCCATATCAATGACTTGCTCCAACTGCTTGCAGGTTCCTAGTACTTCTCAGCCATGGACCTTGCCAGTGGGTATTGGCAGGTCAAGCTCGCTCCCAAAGACCAAGCCAAGTGTGCTCTAATCACCCACAAAGGGCTGTTTGAGCCTACCTGTATGCCCCAAGGCCTCTGCAACGCCCCAGCCACGTTCCAGCATGCCATAGATGGGATCCTTGGGGACCTGAAGCTCTCCTGTGTCCTGGTCTACCTGGACAACATCACCATTTTTTTGCAAACTTTTAATGGATATGTTGACCACTTTAAGGAAGTCTTTGAGTGTCTCCGGAAGGCCTCCATCAAGATCAAGCTCTTGAAGTGCTCCTTCTTCCAGCCTGAGCTAGAGTTCCTAGGCCATAAGGTCTCCTAACATGGCATTCAACCTATCCCCAATAAGGTCGATGCCATAGAAAAGATGTCATGCCCCCAAAGCTTATGAGATATTCAAGTCTTTCTAGGTATAGTGGGCTATTAATGTCAGTTCATCCCACAGTTTGCCAACCTTGCCAAGCCATTGTTTTACCTTCTACAAAAATTATTCTATTTGAATGGCGACCAGAGCAGGAACAGGCCTTCAATGCTCTATGTATGGCTTTATATACTAAACCTGTTCTAGTTCATACCTGTTTCAACAAGCCTTTCTTGCTGTTCACAGATGCTTGCGACATCGCTGTGGGGGCTATCCTGTCTCAGCATGATGAAAACCAGGTTGACCATCCCAAAGCCTATTTTAGCAAGACCCTGGCAAGGCTGAGCAAAACTACAGTGTCACCAAGAGGGAATGCCTAGCCATTCTTTTAGCCATTAAGTATTTTTGGCCCTACCTCTATGATACACATTTTACTATCATTACTGACCATTCTTCCCTTTAATGGCTGTAACAAATGAAAGACCCAGATGGATGGCTGGCCAGGTGGGCCCTACGATTACAAAGCTACGACTTCACCATCATCCATCGCACTGGTGCTATCCACCAGAACAATGACGGACTCTCCAGGATGCTGGTATTAGCAGTCATGACTCCGGAGGAAGATTGGCTCTATGACTTGATAGGACAGCCTGAATGTTGGGAGCTGGAATCCCCCCAGGTCCAAGATGAACTCCACCGGATGACTCAAGACACCCAGGTCAAGGATGGTTTACTCTACAAGAGAGTCAACAAGAAGTGGCTTCCCTACATCTGACCATCCTCTCACACTGATGTCATCCTGGAAGGCCACACTACTGTTGGCATGGTGCAGTCAAGAAGACCTATGAGTGGTTGAAGTCATGCTGCTACTGGGACCAAATGGTCAAAACCATCCAAGAGGTCTGGAAGCCTGTATGACCTGCCAATCCCAAGATTGGGCCAACCCTCGCTATCAGCACTCTGTTGTTGCACCAACCAAGCCCTTCAATGTCATTAGTATTGATGTGGTGGGTCCTCTCCCCACTGGTCTACATGGTCACAAGTATATTATTCTTGCCATAGACTATCTGACTAAGTGGGTTGAGGCAATCTCAGTTCCTGCTGCCATGGCCAAGGCTACCACCTTGTTCCTTGTTCGCTCCATTTTCACCCAGCACGGGTGCGCCCAGACCTTGCTCTTGGACAATGGTTTGAACTTCACCTCCCAGGTAGTACAGGAGCTAACTTCGCTATTTGGAACCACCCAGAGTTTCGCTGCTCCCTACCACCCTTCTACTAATGGGGCAGTAGAACGGGCTAACGGAACTCTTGTCTCCATCCTGCAGAAGTTGGCTGCCTCAGATCCTGCCCGCTGGAACCATTATTTGCCCAGCGCACTGCTTGCCTACTGGGTAAGCTATCACCGTGTTATCAAAATGTCCCCATTCAAAGCCCTGTATGGGCGGGCCCCACAACTACCCAGTAGCGTCCAGCCTCTGCTCAAAGCCTCCACTCCTGAGAACGTCAATTTAAATATGAGAGCCCTTGCCAAGGAAATTGTCTGGCTCCAAGCCCAAGCCACTCAAGGCATTATTATCACCACTGGAAGAGAGACATCCTGATCAAATCTCGGATGACCCTCCTTACCAGAATTTCAACTAGGTGACCTCATTCTCTTTTATCATCATCAACCTGGAGGCTGACAGAACAAGCTCAACGTACTGTGGTCTGGGCCCTACAAAGTTATACACAAGGTGAAGTCTGAGTACTCCATTGCCAACATCAATCAAGGGACTGTTGTAAACTGAGTGCATGGTCAGTTCCTCCAGCTGTACTCCCCCCTCTGACAGGATCTTGAAGGGGGCCTTGTCAGGATTCAAGATAAAAATTGTCTCAAACTCCCATCTTCTGAATCTGGCATGCCTAATTGGTCATAGATTCCAGCCAAGACAAAACTTTTTCAGGATCATCCTTACCTAGTACTGAGTCACGTGGAGCGGGCTTTCCACCTTCTCAGTCAGGTGAGTGACGATATCCATTGAGGACGCCCTCAAGGAGGCCTTTCTGAAAGGTTAGTAAAGATTCTGATTGGATGAGGCTCCGAAGATCCCAAAGGCATTGAGTCCCAACGCACCATATAAATATCAAAGCATTTTAATTTAATAAAATATTTGGTAAACTAACCTATATTTTTCTGTTTCCTCTTTGGTGCTCATTTCTGATTTTCCAGCTTTGAGCCACCACAAACCCCAGCGCCAGTCCTAAGAACTGCAGCGCCAACAGTCTGTATATTCTTTAATTGTTTCTATATCATTAAGATATAGGCTACCAACTCTTGATAATATAAAAGTATCAGGTATGCTTTGGCATTCTCATCAATATCAACCTCCCTAAGATTTAGATTATACTATATGAAGAAGTACTAAATGCTCCACATTAAGATTATTAGAAGATCAAAAATTAAACTCTAAGTTATAACAAAACTAGCCCTGGAGGTCTAAGAGTTCCAGATATTCTGCACTGGAGGTATGAGATTGTAGCTGTAAGTCTCGTGGAATGTCCTTTGGCTCTCAATCAGGTCATCTTTCTGTTCCCGAATAAAAAGACACTGAAGAGGATGGCGGTACCTCTCATCACTTAGGGCAATCTCACTCACGTAGTAGATGAGCAATGGGTCACAGCCCTTCCGCTTCAGATTCCACCCTCATTACCCACACTCACCTTGGCAGAACTGTTGCGGGGATTTAGTGAAATCTGTGTTGAGATTACCAAATTGAAATCGGTCAGATCTAATTTGGGTAGTAATCTGGCTGATGGCTGAAATTCAAATGACTGTAAAAGAATGAAGAATGAGATATCAGCTGGATCACCTGACAGCTCCAATTTGATCACTAAGCCAGTAGAACAAATATCAGGTGTCATCGATGAGGGTTTAAAGCCCTTTAATAGTAATTCAGGCATTGCAGCTGATGTGCTGCTATTGACTGAACAAATGGTTAAATGACCAAGCGTGGGTGGGTTGGCCATCCCAAACCTGTTCCCAACTAAATGGACCCATCCCTATATGGGATGGCCTTGGGGGATTCCTGTCACTAGTTGGGCCAAATGCCATCATACTAACCATTAGAAACATAGTTGAGCCCTGGTTCAGACATTTGAGGTCAAACTGACAGAGACTTGGACCGCTGCCAAATTTTGCAATGTCGGTTCCCAAAGAATAAACCTGCCCATTCTTAAACAAGCTGCCAGTTAGGTCAAATTTGTGGGCCCTGACCCCATCCTGTCACTACTCAATCAACCACTATTTAATCAGTTGCATGGCACTGAGAAAATTGTTGGTCAATTTTCTTACTTTTTTCCAAACAAAATTTTACCAAAAACCAAATTTTTATTTCCCTTTTTGACCGCATCCCAGATGGTATTTCCCTGGTGGCCCGTTGGCCCACACTCCAGGTGGGCTTTACCAGTTCTTTTGGTCACTATGGCTTCCTCCATCATCAATTGGGTTCAGGAGTCCAATATTTTTGGCTCTATAACCCCGTTCTCACGAAATTCCAGCAGCAATACACAGGGATCTTATGGCCTTATGTCCATCAATGGAAAGAAAGAATCCATCTCCTGGTCACCTCTGATGAGATAGCCTCACATGCCAAAAACTCATCGAGACTATCACAGTAATTCCACCCCCTGCAGCTAGTCCTACTAAGTGGGGAATGGGTTCAGTGTGGTTTGTCATCGGGATACTCCTCACCTTGGTGTTGCACCACCACTTTGTGGCTTCACATTTCCAAGCTCATATCAAGTCATACATTCAGCAATGCCTCTGGCCTTCTGGCTTGCTTTTTGGGTACTCACGCATCCCAACTGGCAG
>JAKSZP010007640.1:0-12354 GCA_022478985.1 Massospora cicadina
GCCATGTCTCGTCATTGCCATGTATTCTCGCACCACTGTTCCCACGACGCTGCACATCAACAGCAAAGTCTGGGACCAGGAAAGGGCTGAGAATGATGCCAATGCCACACTGAGCTCACTGGTTGAGCTCATAGTTACGATCCAATCCACTTATATTTTTAAATAAATTAATATTTTCTTTTGAGAAAGCAAATTATTCTTTATTTGATTTCCATTTTTCCTCATATAAGACGCAACTGCCCTTCAGGGCTGAGACATTCTTCCCTAAATAGTGCCCTGATAGTATGGAATAAGCCTCTCCTTGGTTAATCTCTTTCAAAGCCCAACTACACACCGTTAGCAAAGATTCCTCATCCCACCAGATCACCATCTATGCCATATGTAAGCCTGTCATCATTCTGTGAATGTGATTTGAGTTTGGGATGGCAAATTTCATAAGCTCTAACCTTCCCAAGTTTAATGCTTGTTGAATCAGGGCCACATTCAGATCAAATGCCACTTGATTCAAAGCAATGTACATATCAGGTGCCTCCTGATCCGTTACATCACCCCCCTGTAAAGACCAAAATTCCCAGAACTTCTCTGGGCACTGTGTGTTGAAAGAGTGTCTTATTCGGATGGCTGGTTCTTCTTCTACGGTATGGTGGAGTTTTGAGCATCTATTGTATGAAGACAATAGACCAGATGGTGACTATAGTTCAAGATATAACTCCTTGGTAATAGCACTTCAAAGTTGTGTTCTCCTGTCATTACTTGGACAATGGCTCGTTGCTCTGATCTTACTGATCCCAAGTAAATTCTTGACTAATACAAAGTAAAGTAAAAAACACAAAAAGCTTATAAGTTAAACTATAAACTAGTGGTAATAGTTGAATGTGTTTTATTAGTATCAACTTGGAGATAATTTATAGGGTTTGATGTTCACCACATCTTACCCATGACATCTAACTTTCAATGGCACTTGACCAGAGGAACATGTAAAATGTTCATTTGAGGGTCTACAAATACTTCAACTCAGAGCATCTCGCACAGCCTCAGGGCTGGTGTAAATAATGTCAATATTCTCAAGACAGCATTTCAGATGTGTCTGCAAATAGCTGAACTGATTCTCTTTCACAAGCAATTGGAAGCACATACCAAGGAGATTTGTATCACTAATAAGTAATTAATTTGATCAAAAACTTGACTGGCATTAAGAACTAATTTTGACATAGACCAACAAAGCCCACATGCCCGAGTCATTAAGTCAACACTCAATGTTAAGTCCAACCTAACCAAAAAAAGCCCTTGAGCCCATGTCATCATAATTGAATATTATTAAGTGAAATTGATAGGCCGCGGATCCTAAGCTTTGCATAAGCTTAGGATATACCTGATCCATAATCACTGATATCTGATATGATCGATAATAAATTAAGCATGTTAACATTATTATGTCTCTAAGAAGCTTTTATTTCTCGTAACAATCACTTTTGTTACTACAATTCAATTTAAACAGCAAATTTGGATAATCACACACAGGAAAGATGGGCGACTTTAACAACAAAAATAATACAACATGGGCGAGCATTGCAGAAGCAGTGCACTTAACGGTGAAACTAAGGGCAAGAAACGCCCTGGAGGGGGACCAGGAACCCAATCTGCAAAGAAATCGCAAACTCAGACACCGTCTGGGTTTATGGTATTTACTGTAAAGCATGCGCAATGCATGTACATTCAATTCAACCTTTGTCAAAGGTGGAACACGGGATCAGACTCTTCCTTGGGGATGAGTCACCGACCCTGTGGGAGAAAGCATGTGAGGCACAGCCCTCACTTTTCCCTCACGCGGTGTACATAGCCACCAACAACATGGGCCGTGGCTGGATCAATATTGGTTTCAAAACAGCCGATGAAGCTGATACTGCAGCATAAATCTGCGTGGAAATTGCCCTCCCTGAGGGCAAAAAAATTGTGCGCACCGCGCGCACCAGATGGAACAAAGCAAAAACTTTGTTCATCTCCTTTGACTCGCTCCCCACCAACCTTCCTCATAAGGTAATCAAGGAGGAGCTCCGCAAAGGTCTTGTGGCCTACAGATAAATCCAACAACTCAAATTACAGCGATTTCGCTTAATGCCTGACCTGAGCACTGGCAAAGCTATTGCTGTAATCAACCCCTTCCCAGAAGTGGAAGAGGATTTATCCAGAATTCCCCACGCAGCAGAATTTCACTTCGCAGATGGGGGCCAGTCAGCTGCATTCTGAGTTACACTGGAATGCGCACCACCCATTTGCAACCACTGTGGCTCACTGGGCCACAAGGAACATGCATGCCCTGTAAAAGAGGGCTTAATAGAAAATGATTTTTGTGAAGAAGCTATGGATGAAGATAATGAAAACTTCGCCAAAATGACTGATGGCCACCACCCATTCTGATGGGGTGAAGATGGACTATACTCCATCGTGGACCCAGTTACAAGTAAACAGCGTAAAGCAGCACAAAAAGCCTGCAAGAGAGCAGCGGCTGAAGCGGTGGCACACACGGAATCCGCCATTAACCACGGACAAATTCAGGAGGATATTTCTGATATTCACTGAACCAAACAATCAGAACAATATGCCCAGGTCAAAAATTTTCACAGTAGCCAGACTGAGCCACAAAGCGTCATCAGTCATGCACATACTGAGGAACAATGCAACCGCAATTTGGGTGAAAATGCGGTGCACAATACAACAAAGTTGAACCTCAAAAATATAAAATCCAATCAACAACCCGCATTAAATCAACATGAGACCTGTGCAGGAAAAGTTGACGCAAATGCAAAAAACTGCAATTCCCTTGAATCATTGGGTCAGATCGAGGGAACCAACAATGGCAGTGAAAGAGTTGGAGTACAGACATGGAGCATGGCCAAAATGAGCCGCGGTGGGATAGGACCAGAGGGTCCTCCCAACTGCTCCTGAGGCGTCGCGGGCACCTCAGTGTCAATAGGGACATTAAACATTGCAGGAGCCAGGGCTCATATGTCCCAAGCCAAAAAGCTGGCATTCCTATGAAAACCTCTTGTAGACATCTTGGCCATCTAAGAAACACACTGCCTACAAGGGGAAGAAGAATCCTGGTCAACCAGGGTCGCACCATCACAATCAGTATGGACGTCTCACTGTGGGGTGATAGTCCAAAACAACAAAAAATTTAAAATTATAAATTCATCATCATACTTGCATGGTCGAGTCCTGGTAGCAACAATCACATGTCAAGATGAAATAATTTCGTTAGCATGTATCTATGCACCGTGCACTGCAACTGAGAGAAAAAAAATTGAAAAACTTTCTACTCTCACCCTCCCACCAGATATCATCATGTTAGGCGATTTCAACTGCTGGGATAACCCCAATACAGATTGATGGCCTAATCCCAGGGGATACCCACCTGGACACATTGAATATCGCACAATGAAGGCATCTCTTGGCTTACAGGATGCTCTTCCCCCCAATTCACCAATCCTTCCCCATATGACAAGACCCAACATATGTGAGGAATGCTCATATTGATGAGTCGTATTAACCACATCCTCATCCCGCTATCCCACCACTCAAGAATCTCCAAATTTATCCATCTAGTACTAAAAAAAAGAATCTCCAAATTTATAACAAAAAAGATCAATTTTTCTGATCACCGCTTTAGTTATGGTGCAGTTAGCACCAACCCAATCCCACACACAGGTGTCGCCTTGGAGAAAGCTTCACCCAGAAAATATAAAATTGCCCCAGATATCTGACTGGGTTGAAAAAAGGCTACAAACCCAGAATTCACAGCCCCATTCACTTTGGATCCCATCAGGACATGGGAAAATTTCAAAAAAGATTTAATCAACAAAACCTGAAATATTGCATCACGCAAGTACACCGTGGACACAGCCACAATCAAGCGTACCTTGGCAGAACTAGACCACCTGGAAATAAATATTCTGAGATCTGGCTATAGCCCTAATTGGGGACCCAAATGGGCAGAAATTTCAGCCTGAATTAACAATCTCATCTTTGAACACCAACACAGAATCAAAGTATTGTACAAAGGTAAGTTCATAAAGGAAGGCGAAACCTGTTTTTTAAATTTATTGTGAGGAAGGCCGACCATGGGATGGACACTTCCGAATATGACCAGACGAGACAAAACTCAGTACCAGGTGAGGCACCCCAGAGAAGCGATGCTATCTCTTGTTGCCAGCGGGAACGCCACTTATGGGGGGGGGGAGGGAACGTGTGTAGGGGGCGTAGCCACTATTGAGCACGTGTGGAGGAAGGGGTCTGATTTGATGAACCAGACTGGGAACCAGGAGGAGACCAGCTGCCGGCGACGTGGTGGGAGATATACAAACATCCACGCTTGAAAGTGATCCACCAAATGAGACCGGAATCTGTGGACAGCTTCAGGGAGGGTGGGGATGGATCCGGCGATGGCATCCAAGACAATCGTGTGGATAGTCCACATGGCGATTGCAACCACCAGAGCATGAAGGGAGGGTGGGAGGGGGGAGGCCATTGATGAAGCAAACATATCTCTTGACAGACTGAAGGGATGTGTTTGATCCTGGCCTAGCAGACGTTGGACTTCGCGCCATATTACTTTAGAGGTGGGGCACTTCTCCAGGCGGTGAAACAGCGTTCCATACTGGCCACACATGACACAGGATGAGTGTAAAGCATTAGAGCGCTCAGCTGTACGATACACCCGCCTCAGGCAGCACCACACATGGGAGCGGACTTGAGGCTGCAACAGAGGATGGTGTGCGTATTTCCAGATAATCTTTTGGGTCTCAGTGGAATAGGGATGTCCATCATGTCCAGGTAGTCCACCCTGGATAGGACTTGGGGTCGAATGGGGATCACGCCATCATGGATGGGTAGCCCCTGTACCTCTTGTGTGAACTGAGGAGAGGGGCGGCCTCTTTGGGTTGTATGTCCACTAATACGAATTCTCCACTCTGCGCTTCGCATGGAGAGTAGGATTCGTTTGTAGTGGGTTTTGGTCCCGTGAGGATCTGTGGCTGATGTGTGTGATGCGAGTTATTTCATCAGGGAGTGGGGTTTGATGGATTGTTGAGGCCCAAGGCTCAGGAGAAGTTGGAGTGGGCCGCGCGGGACCAGTGTTGGGATGGGAGTGTAGGAGCAGTGACGGCCGCAATCCAGGTGCCTAGGATCTTGGCGGCATGGGCTTTGAAGTCAAGTAGGCCCATGCCACCATGATGATGAGGGCCAAACATGACCTCTAGCCATACTGGTGGAGGGCGGCCTGACCAAAGCCAACCTTGTAGCAAAGCATACAGGGATTTGAAGAAGCTTGGGGAGAAGGGGATGGCGTGGGCTCCAAACCAGACTTTGGATAGGAGCATAGAGTTGGCAAGAACAACCCTGCCAGTGATGGTAGTAGGGTGGGCTCTGAGAGAGGCGATTCGCTTCGTCACGTTGTCCAGTATATGGCCCTCCATTACTGCTGACGCGTATCCTCCTGCCTCCAACCACACGCCCAGATGGCGTACCGGTCCTATGGTAGGTTGTGGCACAAAGGGGAGCACCAGTGGAGCGGTGTGTTTTGAGTTAGTAAGGCGTGGACTTGGGCGAGCAGCTGGGCTGGGTTGGGAACTACTTGCTGGGGCCCAGCAGTTCTGAAACCGACCAAGGAGGATGATTTCGGTTTTGGAGGCGTTCAGTGCCGCGTTGCTTACCCGGGAATATTCCTGGATGAGGGCTTCAAGCGCGCGTGCATCTTTATTATTAGACACCCCCACCACGCAATCATCTGCAAATGCCATCATCTTGACTGGGGTTTGGCCTGGCACATGGACCCCAGTGAGTTGGGCATTCACATTTCGCAGTAGTGGGTCAAGGCTGAAGTTGTATAAGAGTGGGCTCAGGGGGTCCCCTTGTCGCAGGCCCCTTTGAGGATGGACTACTTCCGTTAGGAAACCTGGGCCGCGTGTACAGCCATTGTTGCAGATTCCGTGAGCAGCATCACCCAGTTAATGAAGCGGGGAGGTAGGCGGAATTGTTGGAGGCAGGCCCTAAGGTATTCCCAGTTTACTCTATCATAGGCCTTTTGTTGGTCCAAGAATACAAGTGCCCCAGAGGCTGTGGACTGACACACATTAGCCACAGAGTGCACGTTATCCCAAATTGACCTTCTGGGGATGAAACCGAATTGTTCTGGAGAGATGGTGGCAGATGCTACAGTCCCTAAACGGTTAGCCATAATTTTTGTTAAAATTTTGGTGTCTGTGTTTGTTAGAGAAATGGGGCGCCAGTTGGCTAAGTCTAGCCTATCCCCTTTCTTGAAAGTGTGACTGTAAAAGCCTCATGTCCTCCTGGTAGGAGGCACGTTTCCAACAGGCATTGGTTGAGTGAGGCTAGCAGCAATGGGGATATGTATTTAAAATATTTTTTGTAGAACTCATATGGAATGCCATCTGGGCCTGGGCATTTTTGGTTTGGCGCACCGCAAATGGTAGTCCATAATTCATTCGGAGTAATTAAATTCATTATTTTCGGGTATCAGAAAATGGTGCAGATATGAGCTCTGTCAAGAAATTCTGCCATTTCGGCCAGCTGAATTGGTTCAGCTCGGTATAACTTGGAGTAATATCTTTGCATTTTTATTTATCACTTTGGCTGGTGTGTCCACGATAGAATTATCCAATCTTCACACCTGTGTGCAGGCCACGCTCTGGTGTGGTGCAAAAAAATTTTTGAAGAAGTATGCGGTGCACTTGTCACCTTTAGTGATGTGTGTGGCCCTGTATTGGACACAAACCCGATGTTTGTGTTGCCTTTCAAGTGCGTTGAGGTGGGCTGCTGCCTCCGCCCACTTCTGGCCCCATGCAGGGCTATATCCTGAGGCTGGAATGTTGGACTCCAAGTGGGCCAATTCTGCCAGCGCGCGCAATATAACTGCCAATGTGGCTCATGAGCGTCTGGATGAGAGATGGCGATAGTGGCGGATGGTGTCTTTTTTGAAAGTTCCCCATGTGGAAATGGGGTCCACACATAACGGTGCAACAAACAATTTTGCCAAAGTTGCCTCTTCCACCCACATAGAAAATCCTGGCGACGCAAGCTCTGGGGGGCAGATTTTGCACCAATGTGGGGCCTTTGCAACTGTGACGGGTAAGTGGTATGTTATCAAGACCAGTCAGTGGTCGGAGAATTCCATTTTCGTTGTTTTGAAGTGGGAGATGTGGGGTTGGAATTTCGCTGGCACTAGAATAAGGTCAATGTGGGTCATGGACCTTAATTGGCCGTTGTGGATGTGGGGACGCGTCATGTTTTTGAGCAGTGGGGCATGTCATGGCAACGCATCCATTAACCCAAGGGTGGCTTTTAGAACGCGTAGTTCTACGTGACCCTGTGGGGCATGGGGTGAGGGCGGCCACCGGTCTGTTGATGAGGTTAGCCAACAGTTCATGTCGCCAATTAGGAAAGAATTGGGGGGTAGCGGGAGGGATTTGACCAAAGAGAAAAATTCCCAACGCTCTTGTGCACCATTTGGGGCGTAAATGTTGACGATTGTGTGTGCAACATCGGCCCATGAGAAGGTGACAACAAGCACTCAGTCATTTAGGAATGTTTCTGAAGATGTAAATTTGAAAAAATTGTTTTTCTGAATTAGCACCCCACAGTGCTTCGACCAAAAGGATAGGGATGATAGGAGCATTGTTTCTCAAGCATCCTTGGAACCTCATGGACAGTGGGTTTCCTGGATGGCCAGGATATCCATGGGTAAATTATTTTGTAAAAAACTCAGTTTCCTAGCCTGGGATGGGGAGGCCTTGAGTCTGGCAATATTCAGTGTCCCTAGAGTGAAGGTTTCCCCTATTGCATCTTAGGTGTGAGGGGTGGGCCCCTGGGCCCACCAGCCTCTTCCAGGTCCCCACGGGCTTTCACAGCAGCATGGGTATAAGCAGCAACGCTATTGGGGTTTTTGTTAATTTTTGCGGAAAGAGTTGCGTTGGCTTTGGCCTTCGCTTTTTGTTTTCCCAACGTCGGACAAATTTTTTGCGGTGCAGATAAGTTCGGTGCACTGTCAAGTGGGGCAAAAAAAAATTTTTGGTTGGGATAGGTCCCAAGTCGGTTTCAACTGGGGCTTGGGTGCAGCGATTGGGTGAGATCAAATCTTTCATCGGATCCTCAGATTGAGTGGCCCATTCAGCTGGGCCTCCCAATCTGATTGGGTGATGGATTCCCAGGTTGCTTCCGCCGCGAAGGTCTCCATGTCCTCCTGGCGTTGTGAGTGTGGGATGGTGGTGGTGACCTTGGCCGCTTCCTTGGCCGCGGTCCTATGAGCCTGCTGGCCTTCTTCCGCTCCTGCGGGGAGATGGGCTTTTCAATAGGTAGCAGCCTTGTGCTCCCCACGGGAAAGCCTCTTTGGTGCTTGCGGTTGGTTTGTAGTGCGCCTCTCCGCTGGCCATGGCCACCGAGGGGTGCTCTTGGAATATAACGCCCTCTTTAATGGGGCACACATGTGCCTTATGGCTGAACGCGTCACAGTGGGTGCAATGGGGGGCGCGCTGTCCACGGTTACCCAGAATGGGTGGGTGGTGTGCCCTGCGATGTCAATAAAGGTGGAGTGCAGGATCTGGGTTAGGTCCTTCGCGATCTCCTCAGTTGGGGTCAGAACTGCGATGGCTTTGCTGGTGCACAGGTGTGGCATCAGCGTGAAACGTTGCATTTCAAAAGATTGTATTTTGCCATATATGGCGAGACCATCTTTCAGGTGTTGCTCCAAAATGTCACGTTTTACCGTAGTAGGCAAAAGTCAAACGTGAGGGAAATTTGGTTTGATTTTGTCCATCTGGTGTGTTTAGTTTCGATGACCCATTGCCCTTCAGGGAGGTCGACCACTACGCGCACCGCTGCAGCCTCGTCTGCTGCTATTTTGCTTTTGAAACCTAGGTCCAGCCAACCGCGTAGCATGGAGTGAGGTGCAACGTACACCGCGGTCAGGAAAATTTTGTGTACATCTTCACAAAATTTTTCCCATAGGGCCGTTTTTTGGATGTCCAGATACACACGGACTCCAAATTCCACCGACGAAAGTGGCTGGGAATGTGGCGTATTGATGTACTGGTTGCATCGTGCTTGCCACACGAGTATCTCTGGGGAAAATGTGACCGCCAGTTTTTTTAGATTTTTTCTATTCCACCAGATTCTCCGGGACGTTTTCGAACGTTAGAGGCCGCGGGCCTTCCGCCTGCTCCTCTTGCCTTGCTTACCCAACTGCTCCCAGACATGGGCGCAGACTAATCCCCTCTATGAGATTATCAAACTAGATTTAGTCTTAAATTAAATGGGTTTCAAAAGTGTTTGCAACGAGAAAGAAAAGTCAGAAGGCAAAACCTGTTTGACATACTTTTTCCACCAATTCCACTCCTGCAGAAACCAGCCCACGTGCACACAGGTCCACAAGACCAATGGCACCATGGCAACTGACCCTGAGGAGGTCAAGGCGGAAGTACACCGCTATTACACCAAATTATATCGTGATATGCCAACAGATCCACAAAAAATTAAAGAATTTATTCAAACTGCCAAGATACAAATTACACCACCAAATTACAATATACTATCCCTTATCACATGGGAGGAGCTTTGGGAAACAATTCGCGGTGCACCACGTAGGAAATGCCCAGGGCCTGATGGGATACCCTAAGAATTTTACAAAAAATATTTTCAACAAATCGCCCCCCTCCTATTGGCGTCAATGAACCAGAGTATGTTGGATACACGCCTATTACCAGGAGGTCATGAATCCTACGTTATAACCTTGTATAAAAAGGGTGAAAAGTTGGACCTGGCCAACTGGCGCCCAATTGCACTCTCCAACACTGACACAAAAATTCTAAAAAAAATTCTAGCAGCTAGATTAGGCGCAATTGCATCTGACGTCCTATCACCCAACCAGTTTGGGTTTATACCAGGGCGTTCAATCTGGAACAACATACACCCTGTTGCAAACATTTGCCAATCCAAAGCAACTGGTGCCCTGGTCTTCTTGGATCAGGAAAAGGCGTATGACCGTGTTAGCTGGCCATACCTAAAAGAATGTCTACATGCCTTCAAACTCCCACCAAGATTCATAAAATGGGCGATGCTCCTAACAGAATCTGCAACCATGGCTGTATGCGGCTCTGGATTCCTAAAAAACAATATCAAACCACACAGAGGGCTCAAACAAGGGGATCCCCTCTGCCCACTGCTATACAATTTTAGCTTTGACCCGCTCCTCTGAGTAACTGACTCACGTCTCATGGGGATAACCGCACAAGGACAACCAACAGTCAAGATACTGGCCTTTGCAGATGACTGCGTAGCAGGTATAGCAAACAATGAAGATGCCCAACAGCTGGAACACACTCTAGAGGAATACTCCAAGGTGAGCAATGCATCGCTCAACAAAAGGAAGACAGAAATCATTTTCTTAGGCAAATACACAAACAATTGGGCCACAACATCAGAACCTCACACCAATACTCGAAGAAAAAACCCAACTATTTTACCCTTTGCATCACCTCCCACCACCACTCCTGTCCGACACCTTGGAATCTGGCTAGAATCAGGGGGATATGCTAATGAGACAATGGAAAGTAACCTGTTACAACGGGTATCCAAACGCGTAGCCTCCCTCAAGGGGAGAACCCCAGGACTAACAGGACGAGTTACAGTTGCTAACTCGCTCATCCTCCCAATACTGTGGTACCAGGCCTATGCGATAGCCTTCTCACCTACCTTTATAACCTCAATTCGCGCGCTTATCCAGGGCTGGCTGTGGCCTGGCTCTCACCCTCCTATACGGATGTAAACACTATTTGGCCCACGCTCAAGCGAAGGCATGGGACTAATAGATTTTAAGAGCCATGCCAATCACATCCTAGGTACCTGGATAAAGGAAATCCTTGCTCCAGACCTCCCGCAACAACATTGGTCCAGAGCAGCAAGGACTAACTTTGCACAGGCGCTCAAATTAACCAACCCACATAGTCCACCCAGACTACTTTCATACCTTGCCAAGCACCCTACTGCAACAGGTCCGCATGGAACCTCCCCTCATTTCAAACATATACTTCGAACTATCCGCCATATGGGATGGACCATAGAGAACATGGGTACTATATAGGGAAGGGGACGACCCAGCACCCTAATTCAAATTAAGAAACCCAGAAAACCAACCCCAGAAAGATATGCTCGCAACAACCCCAAACATAGCTAGGATAGAATGCCTAGATATGTTGGACATTCTCTATGATTTAACCACACAGAAGGCAATGTGGAAAATGACTCACCACCCACTCCTACAGCTAAGGATAAGAGCAAACGCCTGGCGCTGTTTGAGAAGGACCTATAGGATGGCGTACTGCTCCAATTCCCTCCACAAAACATGTGCAGTATGTGGAGGGGAGGGCTCCCTACATCACTGCCTAGAAACATGCCCCTCAACCAAAGCTATATGGCAGGAAGTCGCACGCCTGCTCAAGATTCAAAACGAACAGGAATTCTCGATATCAAAAAGTATCTTCGCGCTCCAGATTGAGTCACCAATCCCATCTACCCTCCGCTCCCTAATAATACCCATTGCAATGTGGACAATACACACAATTGCATTAGATGCGTTCAAGGGCATGGTCCCAACCATTCATGGGATTATTTTCAGATTCCATGTCCACTTACTAGAGCATTTCCAAGCCTGGTTCTATGGATATATGAGACCAAGACAAAAAGCGCTCATAGAATCATGGTTCCCACTCTGGTTCCTCCACACAGACCCTTTCCTTCACACCTGCTCCATAGCAAGGGAAACCCCCTCGGAGTAGTGCACCAACCCCCCATACCTGGCAGTCCCGCTGGCAACAGGGGTAACTTGAGTACCCTGGGGTGCCCAATTTTTATATTTTTTAGTTATTCTCTTTTTTCACATATATTCGGTAATGTCTGTCCCCTGGTTGGCTTACCTCAGTTAAATAACATTATTATGTCCCTATCAAATTTTTGACGATTAGGTCCAGTCAATTAATCAACACTTCCCCTGCCTTGACTGGATATAAGCGGTAGGTACCCTTCTTCCAGTCACAATGTCTAACTTTTTGCGTTCCTCAAAATACAAACGTTATCTTGATAGCCTTTCCGCCTCAGACAGATGAGTCTTCCTAATACTAAGAAAGTCCATGCAGTGCACTATGGTCAGCTCGTGCGTGTTGCCCATTATTCCTCAAGCTGGATTGACCAGCTACGCTTCCACAGTACTAGAGAGTTCAGCTTCGCATTTCACTGCAATAACACCAACCAATGAACCTGAACAAGCCTCATGGCTTCAAGTACTGT
>JAKSZP010007641.1:0-12316 GCA_022478985.1 Massospora cicadina
GATGCCATTGTCATCATCCTCTCCGCGTTTCAATACACTATTACTCTCATACTACACTTCTGGAATGCAAAGAATATATACAAATCACTTCTTAATATTAAGGAATCCATCAAGGATTTGACTGAGCTGTATGTGAATCAAACACCAAATAAGGTGACCCAGATTCACAATCATGCAGTAGGACAATTCCAGGTATATAAACATTGACAAGACCCTCACTATTATTGTGGAATCTCTGGTCATCAGGAGTATTCTTGTTGGAAGAAAAAGGCGATGAGGTGGAAAAAATTAAGTCATCTTAGGGTGCAAGCCACCCACTGCTTGTAACGTTGCGTCTAATCCCACATTTAAAGTTCCTTCCCACTCTGAGCTTAACATTCTTTCTAATCCTGAGAAATTGATGTCCTGGACTCACTAATTTTAAATAAAGGTCTAAGATCTCTTAGTCTACATTTTCTAGACCACTTCCACTAAGAAACTCAATCTACTCAATCCCTCATTTTGACACTGAGGTTACCTGTGTTGAAGTAGTTGTCCATAAGGCAAAAATTCTGGCCATATTGATATTTAATTGCCAGTGAAGATGTTTTGGCCTACTTTGAATGATTGGTTCTTCTTCTCAATATAAATTAAATTTGAACGCCTAATTTTATGGAGACAATTGACCAGATGGTGCCAGTAATTAAGATATCAACTCCTTCAGTATAACACTTCAAGGCCATACTCTCCTGTTGTTTACTTGTACAACGGCTCACTGCCATGATCTTCCTGATCCCAAGTAATTACTTGACTTAATACAACAAAAAAGTATTAAAGACATAAATTTTGTATTAAATTATCAACTTGTTTTGCTAAAAGATCGGTTTTTTATCTGTATAAATTTAGGGAGAATTTATAGGGTTTGATGTTAACCACATCTTAACCATGACACCAAACCTCTCATTGACACTTAACCAGTGGATCACAATAAAGACTTCAGAGGGTCTACAAACTATGAGGCTCTGTGGTAACTCATCTCAGCCTTGTGGTCATTGTCTAACTGACAGTTATCTCAAGACAGCGTCTCCTCTAACGCATATGAAAATAGCTAAACCGTTGCTCCTCTTGAGCAATTGGTAGCACATACCAAGGCGAATTGTAACACTAATTAATAATTAATTTGATTGAAAACTTGAACAACATTAAAAAATAATTTTGACATAGATCAACAAAGCCCACACCAGGTCATTAAGTCAACTATTAAGTTCAACTTAACCAACAAAGCCCTAAGCCCATGTCATCTAATAAAATATCATAGGTGGAACTGCTAGTCTGCAGATCCCAAGCTTTTGATATACTTAGGATATTTTTGGTCCATAATCATTGATAATTTCTATAAAAATACATAATAATTTAGTATCAACTAATCTAACTATTTTCCTTATTGAATTACCCAAAAATTTAGGCCCAGTCAACCATTCAACACTTCCCCTACCTTGACTGGACAGAAAATTGAGGGTATTCTTCTTCCTTGGTCACAACATCCAATTTTTCTCAACCTTAATAATACAAGTGCTAAGCCAATAGCCTCCCATCCCTGAAAAAACTTGTCTTCTCAAAATCCATCACTTCCATGCTGCCTGATTTGGGTGACTCAGGCGTTTTGCCTTTGGTTTCTCAGGCTGGACAAGAAGCTATGCTTTGATGGTTCCCAAATTCAACTTCTATGTCCACTGCAACTCCAAAAATCCTTGGCAAACCCAAACTGACCCCCTTGACTTTGATCTCACTCTCCTCTCCCTCACAAAGAAGGGCCATTCAGCCACAGTGGTGATGAGACTTTGGAAGGTATGATTAAATTTATTTCTCTCATTTTTATTGTTTTTTTTTATTTTATGAGTTTTATTATTATTATTCATTATACTTTCTTTTTTAATCTTTTTACCTTTTCGATTTTTTTATTTTCCTCTTTTTTCTCTTTTTTTCTAAAAAATTAATAGATCTTACTAAGTGGATATTGGAACAATCCAAAAAGGTAAGAGTGTGCTTCAGGGTATCTCTGATGCTAAGACATTTGTTGATGAATGTGTCATTTGGTTTTGCTATATTTACCCCCTTCAAGCTTGGGGTATCTGCTAATTGCTTGGCCCCTTTTTGGGATATTCTCACGTATTTGTTGCATATACAGTTTAGTGACTACTTCAGTGGCTTCAAGTATGACAACCCTACTCTGAGAGTGAGTCACCACATGTATGTTTGTTGAATCTTCATTTGGTACTAAAACAGAATTCATTACAATGGTAATCAAGGCCCCGTGGCCTGCATGCTCTTGTCAGTCAGGTGGGACTGGCGTTTTAGCACATTAGAGCATCTTGCATCTATTGTGCTTGTTCTTTTTCCTCCTTCTACGTGTTATCTGGAAGGACTATATTGACACTATACTGATGGCATCTGGAAGCAAAGTGCTCTTTACAATTGCATTTGTAGCAATTATTTCATTCAATGAGCGTAGGATCTTTGTGTTTTTAATTAGCTGAGTTTTAACAGGCAGATCACTGTTAGTCTTATTATTGGTTTGAAGGGTTTTCCTTCAGGGGTATCAGGTCCTGATCTGTATCCAGTATTAGGAAAGCCATGATTTTTATGAACATCTGTGCCAATAACAAACCAAATCTGGACGCCATAAGGTTTTTACAAAAGCAGGCAATAAGGTGGTTGACAAATTTGGTAAGGTTGTACTTCATATTGTAATGCAAGCTTGGCGTCAAAATCAATCTTAGTCTTTGTGCTTAGGATAAGTTGATCTTTGCAATAGAATCAAATTTAAAACTTCAACAATCATTTTGTCTTTCTTAAAGCAAATGTTAATGAACTTAGATTTTTTAGTTGGCATTCATTCTGGACCTTCAAATTCACGAAGTACAGCCTCTTTGATTTCAGCGTAGATTGTGTTTTAATCCAAGTGATGCATAAGTAATTGATGCTCCACTTGTCTAAGCAGTTGATCATAGTGGCCACTTTGTTGTGGTCACTGACCCCATACATGGCCATTTCAAAGCGTTTGACAAATGTGGCTACAATTTCATTCTTGTCAAAAGCAGGTAGATTTGATGGTTTATAATTATTGTTCTCCAGATCATGATTATCACAATTGCTTCTTTGCTGGTTTAAAACAGGTTATCAGAGCGCTGAGGCACTGCATTATGGTTTGAGGAATTTGAGTTGGCAAAAGCAACCATATTGCTAGGCATTTGTTGACGTGGCCTAACGTCAGTTTTATTAGCTACTTCTGAAGATTTAACTTTATAATATTTGAAGTATTTTCAGTCAAATTGTTCATGGCACAATGGAAAAGTCCATTGTCCAATGCTCAAATTTATCATTGATTTCATTTTCCCAATATATATGGTTTCGCTTTTTTAACTTTAGTGTCACAATTTCCACATTCAAGATAGCAGTTTGTAGTTGCAGGACGGAATCACTTGGCCCTTTTTCTTAATTGATTTCCTGCAATGCTTTTTTCTCCGTGGAGAATATTGTTTGACTCATTGATAGTGGTAACATCCTCCTTGAGATTATTTTTTTTAGTATTAGATGGTCCTCCTTGAGATTATTGATCTGTCAATTTAGCTGATTAACGGAGTCCTGAATTTTCCTATTCTCCGCCCATTGGCCCTCAAAATTTGTGTGCCAATAGTTTTTTTTTGGTATAATCAACCTTCATCTGCGAAATTTGGGCACTCACTCATCAATACTGGTCATGTAATTCATCATCATGGTTTATTTGCACCTCTTGATCTTCATGGTTAAGCCTCATGAACTCCAAAGCATTCATTGGAAGTCTGAGTAATGTTGCTAACCCAAGATTTGGTGACCCTTCTTTCCTCCAATAAGTTGTTTATAATAAGTGCACTCTGTCATTTAGCTCTTGCTCTAATTCTACTACCCATTCATTAGCCCAGGTGTCTAGATTATAATTATGTCTCCAGACTAGAATGGACCTCAGAAAAGTTAGCTTCCAATTGCACATTCAGATTTTGGCCTGCTTTGCTGGAGTTGCGTGAAATGTTTACCAACTCAGTGATGGCCGTGTGATGGCGGGCATTGGTTATCTAAAGCTTTCTGGAGGTAGGGTATACAAATATAATAAAAATATTGGGCAATGTTCTTTATCATAATTAAATTGTTTTGGATTTGAGCTGCACTCAATTGCTGAGCTAGATATC
This sequence comes from Massospora cicadina, assembly GCA_022478985.1. Taxonomy (NCBI): domain Eukaryota; kingdom Fungi; phylum Entomophthoromycota; class Entomophthoromycetes; order Entomophthorales; family Entomophthoraceae; genus Massospora; species Massospora cicadina. The sequence goes on from JAKSZP010007641.1 coordinate 4,206, forward strand.
TTATCCACAACAAATCTTGCTGTTATTGGTGATTAAAAGAATTACTTCTGTTTTCTGAAGTCCCTTGTCCCATTTGATACCCACTTAACAACTGATGTTCAGAATGTTCAGCTCTTCATATGAAATGGGCTTGTTGGGTAGGTAATGATAGATACATAGTTCCAGTTAATCTGGGACACAGTCATCTCAGTATTTCCATTGGGACAGGTAAGGTTCTGAATAATTGGTTGGGGTTGCTCACCTGTTCAGCGTGGTCACCATCTACCATCTCAGCCATGAGAGCCATTTGTTGAAGATTTGGCCTACTTTAAATGGTTTGATTCTTTTTCTTAAAAACGGAGAATCAAGCGCCTATTGTATGGAGACAATAGACTAGACGGTAACAGTAATTAAGATATAAGCTCCTTTGGAGTAATACTTATAAGCTGTAACTCTACTGTCGTTTACTTGTACAATAGCTCACTGCCCTGATCTTCCTGATCCCAATTAATTCCTTGACTTACTACAACAAAAGGTTTCTTTAGACAAAAAGCCTGTATATTAAATTATCAACTTATTTAATTTTTTAAAATATCTCTTTTTATTTTTATAAATAAAAGATAACTTATAGGTTTTGATGTTAACCACACCTTACCCATGACACCTCGCCTCTCATTGCCACTTAGCCAGTGGATCACAATGAAGAAGTCAGAGGGTCTACAAACTATGAGGCTCTGTGGTAACTCAGCTCAGCCTTGTGGTCAGAGTTTTATTGATATCTATTTTGAGACAAAGTTTCCTTTGGTGCGTCTAAGAAGGCTAAACCGTTGCTCCTCTCAAGAAACAGTAGCATATACCAAGGCGTTTTGTACCACTAATTAGTAATTAATTTTATTGAAAACTTGAACAACATTAAAAACTAATTTTGACATAGTATAACAAAGCCCATGAGCCTAGGTCATCAAGTCAACTGTTATTAAGACCAACTTAACCAACAAAGCCCCTGAGCCCGTTCCATCTAGTCAAATATTAATAAGTGGAATCCCTAGGCTGAAAATCCCAGACTTTGGATATTATTGGTCTATAATCACTGATAATTTCAATATGATACATAATAAATTAGCATTAGGTAATAATATTATTTCCCTATTAAATTACCCACCAAAGTAGGTACAGTCAACTATTTAACAGCCAGTTATTGTCGTTTCCTCTCAATTGGTGAGACTGATAAAGGTTGCACTAAATCAAAACCACACTTTGAATTATGGGTCTGGGAGTCTTATGGACCTGATCTCTTAGCCCTGCTCATCCTTGATGCTTCAGTTTGAACCCTGGTTTTGTTAGCCCCAGCAGTTGTGATAGAGCGATGATATGACCTTCTCATAAGCTTAAAATTTTTAATTGAATTAGCAATAAAAATTAGTATTAAGGACTTATTTTTCTATCCTGGTGTATTGCATTACCATGAATGTAAAAATTGCCCAAAAACGAAAGGAAGAAGAAAACCTAGAGGTTGTTTGCTGGATCATTAAAACTTTATTGAGCTGTTAGAGTACCAATTAGTTAGTCAAAAAACCAGACTGCCTCCTTCCAGTGCTGAGGCTCTTGAAGGGATGTCCATATATTCCACAACTGAGTATGTATACCTCAGAGACTCAAATACTGGTGGATATGGGGATCCAAGTCACCATTATGTCAAGCCACATGCTGGAAATTCTTGGAGACTCTAATCCAGCCATTTGAGAGCCTCTTACCTGAACCAGGATGCTTGATCCTGCTTACTGTGGCACCCTAACCATTTTGATGGCTAATTTCACTGATCAACCTAAGCAAATAACTCAAAACCAACCTGTTGCCTACATTTAGACTCTACACACTGACCAAGTTGAATCCTTTAGCAGGTGTGGAAATTTGCATGACTTAAGGGTTGACGAGGACATTACCATCGCCTTTGTATAAGAAAAATAAGTGACTCCCTCACCTCTGAGCAGCAGCGTCAAGCAAATGTTTTGATCAAGGAGTACGCTGACATATTTATAAAAAGGTCCAAGTGACTTTGTGGATGCTGAAAGGTCTGCAGCAAAGAGTGCTTATGGGCGATTCCCCTCCAATCTGTGCTTGACCCTACCAGAATCTAAGGTTGAAGAAGCCCTTGTGACGAAGGATCTGAAGCAGCTTTTGAACTCCTAATTACTTAAGCTATCACAAAGTCCATGGGCCTCGTCATTGCTGATTATACAAAAAAGGATGGTGGCATTTAGTGGTAATAATTTCCATCAGTTGTGGTCATTACCTGAAAGGACATTTACCCACTACCAAGATTTACTGATTCTCTAAGGCTCTTGGCTGATTCTTAATTCTTCTCTACAATGGATCTCACTAGAAAGTACTGGTATATCGAGCTTGCACCAGATATTAGGGTAGAAATGTTCCCTTATAGCAAGTGAGGGGTTATTTAACCTACTCAAATGCCCCAGGGAACATTAAACGCCCCACCCATTTTCCAAATGGTGATGGATGGCCTGATAAAAGAACTTGAAGATGTCATGTGTATTAGTTTACTTGAATGATGTGATTTTTTCTCTTTAATTTTTGATTAACGTCTTACTCACTTGAAGGAATTGTTTGACTGTATCCACCCTACTTGGCTAAAGCTAAAACCAGCCAAATGACATTTTTCAAACTAACATGGAATTCTTAGGAATAAAATTACCCAGAAAGGGATCTCGCCATTACCAGACAAAGTGGTTGCAATTGAGAAAATTACTCAAACATCCATAATATGCAATATATATGTTTTTCTTGGTGGTTAGTTAATATTAACAATTTATTCCCCACTTTGTGGAGATTTTCAAACCGCTGAAGTATCTACTACATAAGGAGGTTCTGTAATATTAAAACTCAACAACAAGCTTTTGAAGTCTTAAAAAAAGCTCTTATGATTTGGGACCATCTTGTACTAAAAAAAGCTCTTATGACTACCCTGTATTGGTACATCCTGAATTATTAAACCATTTACACTTTTTACTGATGCTAGTGACATGTCTGTTGGGCATTTTGGCACAAATAGATGAAAATCAAGTTGATCATCCCATAGCATACTTCAGTAAAACACTAACTTGGGCGTTGAAGAATTACAGCATCACGAGTGTGATACTAGCTGTCTTGCTTACTATCAAACATTTTCGTCCTCTTTTGTATAAAAATCATTTTACAGTGGTTATGATCATGCCTTTTTATGGTGGCTGCAACGGATGAAGGCTCTTAAAGGACGGCTGGCCCATTGGGCACTTAAGCTCCAGAGCTACAGCTTTTTCTATTGTATATTGCACCATAATGATAAATCAAAGTTTCTTTGGATTGTCATAACTACTCATATTGAATCTCTATGTCTCTGAGGAATATTATTTTTATAAAAACATTGGGAACCCTGAGTAATAGAGCTAAGTTTATCCTGAAACTCATCATAAATTGGATAATAAGACCAAGCAGGCTCATATTGAGGATTAATTATTGCATAGGATAGGTTAACCTCCTAGCTGCTTTATGTCTAACTGTCAGCGTGTTGCAAAACAGCCATAATGCTATTCTATGGTAGGATATGGCTCTGTAAGGAGAACTCATCAGTGACTTTGAGAGTTATGTTACTGGAAAAGAATATTTAAGTTGATCCAAGACATCATCGATTCTTGTCTTGATTATGCTAGCCAAAATCTCCCAATCTGATGTATCAACACCAGATTGTTAGTCCTACTGCCCCATTTGCTACTGCAAATATTGATATTATTGGTCCACTACCTACAGCAATATACCGCCATCAAGTGCACCATACTAGCGGTTGATCACCTCATGAAATAAGTTGAGTCCATCTCAGCTTCCTTGCAATTTCTAAAGAAACTGATTCTTTATTACTTAAACAGGTTTTCACCCACCATGGTAGCCTAAAGGAACTGTTATCTGATAATGGTGTCAGGTTTCTCCCTTTTCATGGTGAAGCCTCTTGCTAAGTGTCGCAGCTCATTAATGTTTAAATATTAATGAGTGATAAAATGTGCTCCTCATTAACTTGAATAGAGTTAATTCAACGTGTCAGAAATAATAATAATAATTATTGGCAATTTTAGATGAATTTACTAGTCTAAACTATTAGAGTTTGTCTAATGAAACTTTGAGTCTTACAATTACTGGCGACTGAAGCAGAGGATAATTGGTTGTTCATTTATTATTATTATCTATGAATTATTGTTTCTTGGAAACCAAAACCAAGAGTTTCACTAAGCTAGGCTCTCTTTTGCAATTGCTTAGCTGCTTGCTTATCCTAATCTTATCTCATCCCACTTCTAGCCTCAGTACTTTAAGTAGTGTGAGTCTCTATCTCAATGAAGTTATCACTTAACCTATCATACCTAATTTAATATAATATTAATTTACTTAATCATATCTCCATCAAGGGCTAATATTGTGAACTAGGAGAAACTTTGGCTCCCCTCTTTTAGGAAGCGTGTTGTAATAAGCATACTGAGTCTGCCCTATTGTTGAAATTCTGAGTGGCACCAAGTGAGCAACCCAATTAGCCAGAATTCTGAGAAGTGATGCTCACTACAGGGGGCTCCTATAAACCTTTAAGTTTTCAACCACTACCTTGGAGGAGAGATCTCTCTTACCTGCTCTTATCTGAGCTTCTGAGAAACTTTACAAGATGTTGTGCTCCATAACCTAAGGACAAACCTCATTTGGGACCACCGAACCTATTATTATTAGGTTAAGTTCTATTGTTATTTAGAGAAGCGGGACCCCTGAACCCAATCATGAGGTTAAGTCTAACTCATGTTATCAGTTAGACCTCTGAACCTATAACGGAGTTTAATTTTCAATTTTTCTGTTGTCCAACCAAGGATCCCAGATATATGACATCAGCTTACACGGTAAGCTCCTCCAAGCGCGCCCTACCTTTACTTAGTACACCCTACTGACACTGACACCACCTCTACTAAGGAGAAAGTCTTAGATTATATCAGATTCCTCAAGATACACTAGAGCATGACTTGTTTCACATTTAGGAACTTGAAGAGTAACAAATTCTTCACCATCTCATTAATCAATAAAAACACCATCTGGGTTTGACTTGAATTCAATACCAGCTTAAACGATAGTTTAATCTAACCACTCAGGCCAAAAAACTACTTATTCTCCTTGATAATTATGAAGGGGTTGAAAAAGAGCCTCCTAATAAGCGTCAAACTTCCAACTGAACCCTACTGAGCTTTCCACAATGAACCAGGTTATTAGCTACTCAGGACAACCACTGGGTTATGTATGAACTCAATACCAACTTATTTGGTGGATTGATTTAACAACCACAGGTAAACCCACGGATGAAGATTCCTATGTTATTGCCAGCAACCAATTCCATGGATAGGTCAAGAAAAGTTAATATAAATAGATATTAAATTGTTCTTTTATCACCTTGAGCTGAACTAATTAAAATGTCAGGGATAATCCCCAATAGATTTAACATTATTGCAATTACTGACAATTTATGTTAAGGGTTAATTTATTGATTATATTAACTATAGTTAGTGATTTGATACTGGCAACTAGGGCTGAGGATGTTGACATTTGTATTTATTTATGTTTCTGGAATATTAATAATCCAAAATCGAGGTTTTCTAGTATAATTGGCAACCAAATGCCAAGGACAATCCAATCATTAGCTATTTAGGTCTATACTGGTGAATTATGCTAAAGATAATTATATCACTAATGGAATGCCAAGGTTTCCAATATTAGATTGTGCATTAGTGATTCTGCCACCTAGAGTTATGAATTACCAGCGACTTGATGCCAAGAATAATGTATAAAAGTTTATATTTTCAGACTGTGCTCCTTATTAAATTAAGTTGAGCTAATTTTAAGGGCTACTGGTGACGTGATTCTGAGGATAACCCACAATGCACTGCCAGCAGTCAATACAATGATTTTCAATAGGCCCTGCATAAAGTTGCTCTCTGTCGCCTATGTTCTTACCAGCAACTAACTCTGATGAAGCCTCTTATCAGATATTACGATTGTATCCATGCCACCTACTTTGGCCCATACAACTCTCGTTATGTTTGGATCTCTCTTTGTTTCTACAGAACTATGGGCACCAGAATCTTAATTGTTTCTTTTGTTCATAACAAACTGTGTTAAAGATTCTGATGACCACTGATCTTACTACTTGAATTAAAAACGTCTTTTCTCTTAACCCCTGGCTGAGGCTTATAGGGGTTCCATGAGGATTTGCTCTTTTCTAGGTAAATCCTCTTGCTAAGGGTCGCGGCTCACTAATATATGATTATTAGTGAATGCTGAATTGTGCTCCTAAAACATGATTAGAGCTAATTTGATTATTGGGGATGAACCCCTGATAACAATTATAGTATTGTAAATGAGTTTACTGGTCTAAAACGATTAGGGACTGATTCCAATATTTATTGCTTCTTAAAATTACTAGCAACAAAAGCTAAGATTAATCAATTGCTTATTACTAGTATTAATGAAAATGTCATTACTTTATTGGCAACCAGAGCTAAGCTCTTCTAAGCTAGGCATTTAATTGATATCACTTAGCTAATTTCTTATCCTGAATCCTATCTCACCACTTCTCGCCTCAGTGCTTTAAATAGTGCGTGTGTCAGGGTAAATCCTGACCTTAGTGGAATTCCTAAGATTATAGATACTGTCAGTCAGATCAATATGATATGTGATGATGTTAGATCGAATAATTGCATATCAAATTAATGATTGTAGTGAAAACATTTGATTAATCATTTAAATTACTTTATTTGCAATAGTATTCAGTCAATTAATCGCACCAAAACGAATTTATGATGAGACTGAGATGATTCCCACTGCCTTTCAAAATCACATGCAAGTTGCAATCCCATAAGCTTCAGAGAAGAATAGTGCACTGTTTAAAATCAATTAAGCTTAGGTAAGTCCAGGAAGTTGGATGGTATATAAAACCAAGGCATTCATGTGGTTAATCTTTGCGGTCAATAAAATTATTCTTATAATGCAAACAAAATTAAGTTTATCTACTAAAGTTTTATAATTACTGATTTACCACCCCAGCCTACAAGAAATGCCCTTCCAACTTTCTTATTTTAAAGCCATGTCTTTAAGAAACTCCCATACCAGCTTAACCACCATTCCTTATATCTGGACACCTCTTGTGTCCTTGTCATACTGGGCTAAACCCCTTGGTTATGCTAACTCATGGCTAGCTACCCCCAACCAGGTCAGTAGTACACCAGTCCCTGACAGCGTGGCTTTATCTTAATAAAGTTATCAACTAACCTATTATACCTAATTTACATTTAAATTAATACTTAATTCCTTCTTATCAAGGGTTAATGTTGTGAGCTTAGGAAGATTTTGGCCCACTCTCTTAGGCAGCGTGACATTTTAAGCATACTGCATCTAACATATTGTTAAGATTTTGAGTTGGCACTAAGTGAGCAACCCACCTAGCCTGAATTTCGAAAACTGGCACCGATTCCATATCCCAAGTGATCGCTGATCTTAATTCATTGATGAGCACTTATCACTCCTTAAATTACCCCATATTATCCCACTATCAATGGAGCAGTGCAAAAAGCAAATGGGACTGCTATTGACATCCTCAATAAGATGGCTCAATCTGACCCATTTAGATGGAAAAAATACCTTCCAGCGACTCTATTGGCATGTAATGTGAGCCACCTTTGAGTTACCAGATGTCACCTTTTTTTGGCTATATATGGCTGAGAGCTTATCTTGCTTTTGAGTGTTCAGCCCATATATTATAAACATCCATTTCTGAAGCAGCTGAGCTAGATATGCATAAGCTGGCAGAAGAGTTATTTTGATTATTGGCTTCAGCCACCAAGTCTATAACGACTATTCATAAATGAAGAATTGGATTAAAGCAACTTTCAAAAACCCGGTTTTTTCTGAGTGCCAGCCAGGTGATCTGATCCTGTTCAACCATCACAGGCCGGGGGGCCAGATTTATAAAAATGATACACTTTGGTCAGGACTTTATCAAGATATCTATTGTTGAGAATCAGAGTGCTCGATCACCTTAGTCAGATTGTGATCTGTTGTGA
>JAKSZP010007642.1:0-12284 GCA_022478985.1 Massospora cicadina
AAAGGGCTAGAGGGTGGGGGCGGGTTGGGTGGGCTCATGCAAGGTGGAGTTCTAAGTTCCTTGGGGAACATAACAGCCAGATGTATTTGGTGGACTGGACAAGCCAGTACACATGCGTTTACCTGCTGGGCGGTAAATGTAGAAGGTGGAGCACCGCTGCCCCATACTGGGGCAGCTGGTGGTGGATCTGAGGACATAAATTTGGAGATTGGTGTGGCGAGGCGGTGGTGAAAAATCAACTTGTTTTTTCTAAAAAACTCTTGAAATTGATGTTGATCAGAAAGAAAAATTCCCACGTTTCTATTCAGTTTATTAAAGAAAATTTGCATTAGAACCAAAGTAACTATACTTTAACAATCTAATATACATGGGGGGTACAAGGTGATACTGAAGTGAGGCTAAAACATTATATAACAAGATGATATATCCTTTCAATTTATAAGTTATCTTTGAAGGTACCTTGTCTTCAAGCAGCTATACCTATTAAGTCAACCTTACTTGTGCATATCATATCTTGTTGAAACACAGGTGCAAAATTTTGGTGTTCACTATAAGGGCCGCACAGTTACAGTCAGACAACATGAGAAATAATCTGGAAGAATTGTGAGCAATCTATGAAAAAGCAAAAACCAAGCTTCAACTCATGAGGATGTTAAGAAGGTCATGATTGATTAGTGTGATGCAATAATCAAAAGAGACAGGAGCCAAGTGAGAGAGAGGAGCTTTGGATGGGAAGTTGTGTATTCTTCAATACGCAGAAAAGAACTTGATCTAATTGATATTTGTGCAAAATGAGGATGTTTAACATCTCATATGCAGATGCTAGAATTAAGTGCAAAGTTTATACTCTGCATATGCAGCCCCAGAGGATTTTTGGAATCCTCTTTATATGATGCTGGAGTCTCTAAAGAAGACGCGCTTTGAGCATCACTCTTGACCACCAATAAGGCTGGACAAGCTGAGCCAAATACCTCTGAAACTACATCACTTTCCCTCACTAATATAATACATTTTAACGATATCAAGTATCTATTTTTTACTAATATTCTAGGAACTTCGCTAATGACAAAGATTCAAAGCCACTGACTAAGCAATATAAACATTGAAATAATTTTACAGTTTTGTCAGCTAAGAAACATCAATGATAATTCAAAATATGTGCTGATTAGTGATTGTTCAAAAAAACCTAACCAGTGAGGAAAAATCACCTGGAAGTAGGTTTAATGCCTGACATTTAAACTGCCAAGCCAAATTTACAACAAAAAATATAAACGCAGAACCAATGCATTTTGCCACAGGGTTGAGTTATAGGCTAAGTCGTTTATTCCAAAACCTAAATTGAATGATATTATCAAATATTAAGCCAGTATAACTCAGAACTTCAAGCGTTCAACCAATGAACTTTTCCATGGAAATTTTTTGAAACCAAAATGATATAGTATATAAGGTTAACTAAACAGGGAAGAAAGCCTAAATCTTTTATATAATCTGAGCTATGAGTAAGCCTGCCATCCACAATATGCCACACATAACCTTTGAGACGACGCGTTTTACCATCAACATACCAGTATCATCCCAGTTTGCATCTCCCTTACTGTTTATAACCTTACCATTGATAAAATGAGCAGTCTTATGCCATAGTACTAGCATCACAGCTACCTAAACAAATGGGTTTAGAACTGCTAATAACCAGATTCAACCTCAATCCCGCGCCATTTATGAAACCTTGAAATTTATATACAGGTTTGAGGATGAACCTCTAGTATGGAAGTCGCTACCACCAATATAAAACCAATAGCAATCTGCTTTATAGCCCTGGGAGCATCTTGGCCCTACTTTCAAACCCATCATATCTTCCAAAATTTCCACTACCAACGTTGCCACATTTCTACATTAATGTGGATTAGATGGGACTGTTTTCGCAGATCCATGACATATGAACACTCAGTTAAATATCTGCCACTTTTTTAGTGACGTGACAGTATCCAGCCCTCCAGGTGTAAGTTTTTTCTGTTTACTGCACAGGTTCAATGTGTGCGTTGAATAGACTATTGATAAGAAATAATTGAGTTGAAAATAGTATGAAGACTATCATCCTAGTTGAGATCTTCACAGCCAAAGTAAGTATTGTTTCCACGCTAAACAGGTGCAAATGATCTTCCCTCTAATCCTTGAAGGTACTTCTGGATAGCAAGGGACCTTATCCCTTTGGATATTCTCCTGAGCAATTAAGAACCACTTGGACAATGGAACCTTTCCTTTAACTCTAATCCCAAGATTTGGTTAATGTTAAATAGATAATAAAAACCTTTTTCTTTCACTCTAATCACAAAATATACAATATGAATTGCAAAATATGTAATTGTTATTCCAAGTTGAACTGATAATTTCTGCTTTATTTATTATGAATCAAGGGAATATACAGGGGAATTCCGGCGCCTAACACTTCTGTTGGTGCTTCAATAGGAATGGCAGCCATCGCTGATGGATTAGCCCTCTGGAGCCACCCAAACAATGTTTATCTCATCTGTATAGCCATATTTTGCCATTGACTAGAACATGACCCCTTTGAGGGTGTATTGAAGAACGTGTCCTAACGCCTTCACTCAATCCCAGCGGATTCACCTTATTAAGCTAACAACCTGCTTAACTAATGGAACCTTCTCCTATAAACCAGATTACGTTACCTAAATGGGAACCTGCAAGTTACTACCAAAAGCATTGTCAACGCCTAGCAATTAACTATAAAACCTTAATCAATTGGCAAAAAATACAATCAACTCATACAACATAATTATTCTTAATTGTTAAATCATTAATTGACCTATTTGTAATACATTTTCAAGGATTATCCCAAATGAAACATCAGTAATCCAAAGGAATCAAATCCCGTCATATTAGTTAATATTCCATTAGGACTTATAACCAACGATAGTTGTCGTATCCTATGATAACTTTCAAATCTTCTATGTTAATTCGCCCCAGCGGAAAAAAGCAGATAATTTTATAGATTGATTAAACTAGATTATATGAGAATAATAGATTTTAATACCAGTCTAAGATGGCTTGATTAGACAATAATTGAACTTCTTTGAATGACTTGTCAAACTGCTCATGAACAACTCCACTTACCCCTAGATGAGCTGGCATCAAACCTAATAAAATTACCTCTTTCATTAGTGATATGGAGGATAAAGGAGTGGTAGAGCGCTTGCTGGAGCAGCGTCAATTGCTTCTACATGCTGCTGACTGCCAAACCAAAATGCAAATGCCACTCAGTAATAAGATATGCTTTTGATTTTACAAATAAACAAACTTATGCATGTACTTTTCAATCACCTGAGATGATAGCTTATCTTTCTGACCTTGATGCCTCGTGCTTTTCACTTACTAAGGTCAAATGCCCCAGTATTTAATAGACCAGTTTTCCATTTATATAGATTTTGTCAAACTCTTATGTTTTGTCAATTGGGGGAAATGTTGCAGATTGATATTTACCAAGCATATGAGATTAAATCTATAAACGTATTCTCATAAACTTTATAACCCTATCGCCCTGCCTTTTATTTTTTAAATTCTGTCTATCCACCATCTAATATTTTCCTATCTATCTAGCCTTTAATCCAATTTATCATTTCCCACAATTTCTTATCCAATTTCATCTCTACCTAAGATCAATTCATTTAATATATATTTAGTGTACTCCAATAGCCCACACTAAATTGCCAGTACCGTCCACATCTATTTTGGGAATCCTTGCCCAATCAATCTATTATTGAACCTCTAATCTTTAGCACACTGTCATGGTTAAATGACATCATAGTGAGGAACAACCCTAAGGATAAGGCTGGGTGCCAGAAGGCCCAGAAGGTGAAACTTCAGGCCCTCCCTGACCTCAGGCACACATTAGACCAACGCTGGGTACAAGCTAAACATGCCCAGGCAGGTTATAGTGAGGTGCCTAATGCCCAGCCCCTTACGTTGGCCCAGGCGTTAGAACAAATGGTTTACTCAACTAATTCAGACAGTTGAATTTGGTTAGTTGCGTAACGGGGTTTTGAAACCCATTCCATTTATGAAACCACACGTTTGGGTCATATCCAACTTCAATCAATTAATTGAGTGAAGTCAGTTTCGGTGTTTTCTACCAATTCAGATGGTAGTGTTTGCCTGTTGGTGAATTGGTGCTTGGGACCAATTCAGCAGACTCTGAATTTTCCCAATAAAGTTTAATTATGTTTACTACGACCAACAATCCTTGTTGGCCAACTTCCCAATAAAACCTTTTCTCATTTTCCATTTTACTTATGATATTTCAAACAATCTTGTGTGCAGACCCCATCAAGGAGGTCTCGCTCTACGTTCACCAGATCATTTTACAGATGATCCGGTTTGCCCCTAGTGTACTGTTGGTTTGCCCAGGTTCCCTCCAACCTGGGACGCTTACTTCTTTCCTCTTTGTGCACTGCATCATTTTTTATGTGGTAATTCTTATAATGATCGCACTCTTTTCCTTGAGTTACTATTGCTCCAGAACCCTCTGCTGGGCTCTAGTAACTTTGGTAATAACAGCTAGTTTCTGTGCATTGGCTCTGTGCACCATGCACCACCACGCAGGAAGCAGGAGAGTTATAGACACTCTCCTTACATTAGTTGACCAACTGCTCAATTCTATGTGCACAAACTTTTTCCATGTGGTACTTTTCCAAAGTGGAAACGTTTGGCGCCAGCTGTGGGCTTCAGCTGTGGTCAGCTGCACTGCTGTTTCCTCTTTTTCCCAAAGGTTGGAGAAATTCAGAATTATTATGGTTGGCCCCAACTAGAAAGTATCCACCTTTCATACTCATACCTGGTAGGTACGGATGCTTCAGTGTCTGAAAGTTGTAATTCCCTAACTTTCCGCCATAATTATCAATTTCCATTTAAATAAACGAGTTTTCCTTTGACAGTGCGTTCAGACAATGCTAATGGAATTGATGCAGATGGGCCTGGGGGTGTTGGCCTTGGATAACGTCAGACATTCCGTTGCTGTTTGAGAGATAGGGTCATTTTCATCTAAAAATGCATTTTATATAAAAACCTTATCTCTACCTCTGAACCATTTATTTGTTCATATGGCCTGGATGAGGATCATATTCCGGCATATCAGATTACCCCTAAGAACCCTCGTTTGACCACTACCATGATCTGGGGCACTCAGGAAGCGGAGAAAGAACTTTTTTTAAAATATGAAAATGTTTATGCCCCTTCTGAAGATATTGTGGGATATGTGGCCTCAGTATCAAGAGTGGCCAACTATCCCTCCACCTTCTTTGATTCCAAAACATACTCTGATGGCTTGATTGAGCCAGAGGAAACTTTTTTTTGGTGAGGTGTTGTCATTGTCTGCCATAAAGAAAGACCATTCTGGGTATTTTCTACTGACTGTTACCCTCTCCTCTCAGTTTAAGAAACTCAGCACCATTATTTTGGTGAATACTGGTGCCTCTGAAAACTTTATGGACCAGAGCCTAGCCGACTACCTTGGACTGAGTTATATGACAGGTGGTATGGTTAAGGGAGAGCATACCAAGGTATTCCCACTCTGAAGATCATTGGGACAGTGGACTATCCTGGTTGGCAAGTGCCACTTTTCTGATCACTTCAATGCGGTCAAAAACCTCCTGTTCCTTACCATTTTAAGTGTGGAGTGGTGGCAAAAGCTTGACGTTGGAACCAATTTGAAAGAGAATACCCTATCCCTCACCTTGAAGATTGGTCGCACATTAGTTGTTCCTTTGTCAAAAGAGAACGCCCAGGGCGAACTGCCCCACTGTCCCCACCTTCACCTTTATAGCCTTGACCCTTTGCTGGAGCCTTCAGTGGAAGTTCTATACCTTCTTGCTTGGATAGTTTAATATCCTCTTTTAATGCAGCATCCGCTAACGCACTCCCTGAGCACTCTGAGTCTATTTGTGACTTCAAGCTCATTATGCGTCTGGTGCGTATATCTTCCCCCATTTACCCATTGAATTTTCAGGAGGAAGAGTCGTTGGATGTGTGGGTGAAGGAACAGTTAGCCAAAGGTGCAATTTTCAGCGTACCTCCCCTATATGCTCTCCACTTCTCTTTGTTTAGAAGTCTGATGGTACTCTGCGCCCATGTGTGGACTATGGGACCTTAACAACGTCACAGTACCAGACCTCCATCCCATCCCTTTGGATTCACAGATTGCGCGCTATGTGGAGAAGGCGAAGGTCTTCTCCAAGGTGGATTGCCTCAATGCGTTTAATCAGATTTAGATAAAGAAGGGACAAGAGTGGTTAACCGCATTCTATACTTGAAAAGGGATTTTCCAGTTTCAGGTCATGCCTTTTGTGCTTAAAAATGCCCCTGCTATATTTCAATGCCGCATTGATGCAGGGTTGGGGGACTTAGTAGTTATGCTCGGTTGCCTACATGGATGATATCCTGGTGTTTTCCCCTGATCAGGAGTCCCATGCAGTACGCCTTCGGCAAGAGGTGTAGCAGTTAAAGGAAGCATTTCGCTGAAGATTAGCAAGTTTAAATTCCTCAAGTCACAGGTCACTTTTCTGGGAAACGTCGTGTTTGACCAAGGACACATGAAAACTCCAGACAAGGAGAAGACTATTTGTGAGTGGCCTATTTCTACTTCAGTAAAAGAATTGAGGAGTTTTTGGGGACGTGTACGTTCCTCAAGAAGTTCACACCAACCTTTCTGAGGTGGCAGCGCCCTTGTATAGGGCTAGTGGTGCAAAAGTGCTTCAGCGGCCCCCCATTTTGGAGGATGCTTTCCAAGATGTGAAGTGCACCCTGTTGTCTACGTCCATTCTTTACCATGTCGACTCTTCCAAAGAGTTCGTTGTGTCTACTGATGCCTCCAACTTCGCCATAGCGGCTGTCTTGTTACAAGTAGGCGAAGATGGGATAGAGCATCCAGTGGGATAATTTTGCAGGAAAATGTCTCTACCTGAGTTGAATTATGCCATTTATGATAAGGAGTTACTAGCAGTGGTGGAGGCGCTGACATATTGGTGTCACCACTTTCATGGCTCTACCCAACCATTCCACATAAGTACAGATCACCGTGTCTTGCTGTACTACCACACCCCTCATGTCCTAACCCACAGCAGACCCGTTGGCATGAGATCCTTGCCCAATTTGCCTTTTCTTAAGAATTCACTAAGGGCAAGGATAATGGTTTGGAGGATGCTTTGAGCCGCAACCCTGCTTTAGCTCCTGATCCAAAGGAGGTAGAAGTCCACAACACACAAGTGATGGTTCCTTCAAATAAAATTCTGTCTCAATTTCCCTCTCCCCCGGCAAAAGGGCCAGCACTTGCACCTATGGAAAATTCGGAGGAATATGGTAAGTTCAGAAAGGTTGTCCTTTCTCAGCCGCTGTCGGCCAAATATACTATGGTACTTGCTAAGATCACTGTAAATCAAGAGGAACTATCCAGGGGTTATCATGTAAAGGATGAGATGGTGTGATTTCAGGGGCGCCTTTGGGTACCTGCTGGACCACTGCGCCTGGAAATCATCCAGGACCATCATGATGGAATCACCATTGGTCATCTTGGGAAAGCAAAGACCTTGGAGTTGATACGTTGCACCTACAATTGGAAGGGCTTGCCTGCTCAGGTGGGTCGGTATTGTAAGGAGTGCCTAGTCTGCAACCAGATGAAAATTAATAGCCAACCTTTAGCGGGGTTGTTGGTACCAGTTCAAAGGGCTGATGGGCCATAGACTTCCTTATCAGTTGATTTTATTGTGGAATTACCAGCCTCTGATGGTTATGCTGCCATCATGGTGGTGGTAGACCGTTTTACAAAGTTCGCCCACTTCATTCCTTGAAGAACTACAATAACTGCAGCCAAGATGGCTAGGCTCTTCGTCACCCATGTGTTTGCGCTCCATGGGGTTCCCCAAGAGATTATCTTAGACTGGGGACCCCAATTCACCTCCATTTTTTGGGAAGAGTTGTGTAAGACTCTTCAGATTCGCCCCTGCCATTTGACTGCCTATCACCCCCGATAAGATGGGCAGACTGAACGAGTGAACCAGTGCTTAGAACAGTTTCTGAGGTGTTACACCGCCGCAGATCATTCAGATTGGGCTTCTCACCTCCCTATGGCCCAATTCAGTTACAACGCTTTGCATTCTTCTATTGGTTGTTCCCCATTTTTCGCCAGCCATGGCTTTAACCCCACCTTTAACATGGAGCCCAGATGTGGTTCTAAGGTTAAAGCAGTAGTGGACTTCTCCAAGACTATCAAGAAGGTCCACCAGAGGGTTTCCACAAGTTTGGAGGCGGCAATGCAAGTTTATTAGGATAATGCTGATGGTAAGCGCCAAGTGGGTCCAGCATATAAGAAAGGGGATTTCATGATTCTTGATGCTTGTAACATCCCTATCAAGCAGCCATGCAAGAAGCTGGGATCAAAGAGGATTGGCCCTTACCGCATTGTTAGAAAGTTGGGCCATGTCTCATACCAGCTAGAACTTCCCTATTCATTTTGGATCTTCTCAGTCTTCCATAAGAGCAAATTGACATTGTTCAAGGGTCCCCCACCAGAGACTCCTGAGGCCTATCTCTTGGATGGGGCGCCATGTGGGAAGTGGAAGAGATAGTTGCCTACCGCCATGTTAAAAGTGTAACAAATTGAAAACATCCCAGTTTTTGATTGCCATCTTGCCTTAGCGATGTGCACTGAAATGTTTGTCTGATATGAGGTTCCCTCGAGGTAAGTGCTTTGATTCGTCATATTCACCAATTCATCATGGGATTTTTGGGAAATTTGAAAATCGAGAAAAGATGACACAGGTAAGCGAGGATCCAACCCTGAAATTAGCCTTGTTTTATTTATTATCAAAAATAAACTCATGGACAAATTCAGAAAAATGACTTAGAGCACCACAAATGAGACATAAAAAACCAGGGTATTTGGCGGAATCAAGGTTCTCGATGCCAAATCCCATTATTTTGTTGAGGATACAAATATTAATCTCGCCGCAGGATAAAAGGTAAGACAAGGCAAGGGCGGCCCTGAGGCCACCAAAGAATCCCATGTGAGAGCGGGAAATGAGGAAAAATTCTGAAATGAGTTCAGAATTGCATGAGCTTGACCTTTTAAGGTCGCCCTTCCAGGGAGCCCCTCCTGCACTGTTCTTTAGGCCCCTAAGAGCCTAATAATAGTGCGGGAGGGGCACAGCCCAGTGCTGGACCCCGCATAAACCTCAAAAGACCTCAAAAAGTGTTTTGACTTGAGATTCAGATTTCCAAATCTCGAGTCAAAATGTAATAATCAGTTTAACCTGACCGTTACAAAAAGAAGACTTGAGTACCTGGTATCCTGGAAGGGTTTTGATGCTGCAGAGAACAGTTGGGTATCAGCATGTGACTTGTGCATGCCCAAGATATAATTGAAGCCTTCCACAAGCGTTTCTCCCAGGCTGCTGGATCTCAACCCAAACCAACTGTTGCCGCCATAAAGTTGCCCCAGCTCACAAGAACATTCCCCTTGTGCTAGCCCCTGGAGGGGGTTTGAGCCCCATCGGGAGGAGAGGGTAATGTCATGGTTAAATGACATCATAGTGAGGACTAACTCCAAGGATAAGGCTGAGCGCCAGGAGGCCCAGAAGGTGAAGCCTAAGGCCCTCCCTGACCTCAGGCACACACTAGACCAACGATGGGTATAAGCTATGTATGCCCAGGTTGGTACTAGTGAGGTGCTTAACACCCAGCCTCTTACATCAGCCCAGGCATTAAAACAAATGGTTTACTCAATTAATGCAGGCATTTCGATTTGGTTAGTAGAGGAACAGGGTTTTGAAACCCATTCCATTCACAAAATCACACGTTAAGGTTGGATCCAACTTTAATTGATTAATTGAGTGAAGTCAGTTTCGGTGTTTTCTACCAATTCAGATGTTAGTGTTGCCTGTTAGTGAATCGGTGCTTGAGACCACTTCTATAAGTCTTGGGGACCAGCCCTTGCAACTGGATAGGGTTCAGCACCCCTTCGGATGAAGAGGGGCCCCAAGGCTCTAGTGGACCCTCTGTCACAGCTGGGTGACCTAGCCCATGTGATAGATGCGCACTGGGTGATGGCTTTCCCACCCAAAGACATCCCACTCCCACCTCTTCCCCCTTTTCAATCCTGGTGAGGTTGATAGAAGGGGTCTTCAGGGAGATGGCACATTTCAGGGGGCATGGAGAGGGCCCT
This sequence comes from Massospora cicadina, assembly GCA_022478985.1. Classification (NCBI taxonomy): domain Eukaryota; kingdom Fungi; phylum Entomophthoromycota; class Entomophthoromycetes; order Entomophthorales; family Entomophthoraceae; genus Massospora; species Massospora cicadina. The sequence goes on from JAKSZP010007642.1 coordinate 10,229, forward strand.
GGGTCCACCCACTCCCCAGGCAAACCATGGCCGAAATTTGGGAAAATGGCAATTACTAACATTGGAGCCCAGCCAGAAATTTCCGGACTGGGGGAGCTGGTCTGGACTGGCCTGCTTCAGAAGCTAGATTGGAATGCAGCCCAGATCACAAACCCAGTCCCAAACAACCCATATCATCTGCCCCAATGCTCCAAAATGGATCCAGGGAGTTTGGATTGCACGAGTAGCCCAATTGAGGGACCATCTCAGATCACAAATAAACTTATCCATGGACCCCTGCCTCCTGGGATGAATCTGGATCACCCAAGCCATGCAAACAGACCAACTCGAGTCACCAGGACCCAGATCAGTAGTATCAGCTTGGCTTGGCCCGAAGAATTTGGAAAAAGATGCAAAATTTTTGCTAAGTTTTTGCCAGAATTGAGAGCAGCCTTCGACCCCCTCTGAGACAGCTAACCAAATCCCTTCCCCATCCCCCAGACCAATCCCTCAATACCCATGCATATAGCCCCATTTAAAAAGCAACTGCCCCCGCTGAGGGCAGTTGTCTGTTTATTTGTTGCCTTTCATTGGATAAAAATATGAAATATCCGCCTAGTTTGCAGTGGCCTCCATCTTCCTTTTCAAATTTATAAAAATTCTATTGATCAATCTGACAAAGCATGCTGTCATCCAAATCCTCCTGCCAATGTTCGCTGACTGGATTATCTGGTCACTTGATCCTGCCATGCGGCAGCAGATCATAAATACAATAATCCGCCCCACCCCTTGTTGTTGAACCTGCTGCTTTGTTCGTTTTCACACATCCATTCAACAGAGACCCTTCCATTCGTTTGGTCGCCAAGTCCAGCTGAAACTGCTCCCCAGTTAGAGCAGCCCCAAGGCGCCCCTAGCCTGCCACACGTGGGTTCAGCTTCCATAGCCACCTCTGACGCTGCTGGCCCAGCCCACCAGCAGGACCTAGAGCGCCCCTACAGAGGAATCTTAGTACCAGCCCCTCTCATGGGGTTTGCCATACTTATGACCATATTTCCAATAATGTGGCGGCCTCTGTGCTTTCCCTCGCTGGCGCGCAAGCCCCCTATCTGAATCTGAAGACCATCAACCGCAAACCCTGGAAGAGTCGTCATCCTCACTGCCTCTCCCACCCTTGGGGGTTGCCCCCACAAGACTCATGGTTGCCCCCATTGCAACCATATGGTTTGCCTTGAGGGGCCTTCAGTACGTTACTGAACTTTTGCTTTCCTCACATCTCCCCTAGAACCCCACTTCTATTAGTCACTCGGACCACTATGCCTTTGGCATTCTGGGGCCTCCACTGGGTGCTCGCACACCCCAACAAGGAGCCCAGTTAGCTCTTCTTAGCTGAATCCGTGACATAATAGACTGACCCCTAATCTCGGCTTTCTCTGCCCTCCTCACTTGATTGGGTGATGCGCTAGCATACGCCCTCACTCTGAGCATGTTTTCCCTTTGTGACCTGGCCTTCTCCTGCTGGGTGGTGGCCTCATTCATCTGGGCCTTCCACCAGGCTCGGCTGAACTAGTCCCCACCCCACCAAGCACCAATGGAGAGCGCCACCCCATTAGTGAACGCAACAGGGTTGGGGTTCCCTCTGTCCCTTCTGATGAGGTGGCCAATCAAACTCTGGGCATCCTGGAAGAGATCCAGGTGCGCCTCACTGCTGATGGTGGGAAGTCCCCGCTTCCTTCTGATGCACAGCAGAGCATGGCCCTCCTCAACGCCCTGGATGGGAATACCCACCGTTGAGTCAGGGGAGTGCTCCACTCTGCTGCCAAGCCAGGTTACCCCGCCCCCTTATTGGCGTTGGTCACCTCAGTGGTCCAGGCCCTGAGTCAAGACTGGCATGCCTCCTTCGCTTGTTTACTTTGGGACAGAAAGCCATAGACCTACACTCCCTGATCAAAGCCTTCTCACTCCTGGCTCCAACAATCCCCAAACCTGTCAAAGTCACATTCTCTGCATTCCGTGCAGCCCTGGACCCCACTGAGGCAGCCCATACCGCTTGGGATCCTCTCCCTGGATCTTTAGAGGT
>JAKSZP010007643.1:0-12238 GCA_022478985.1 Massospora cicadina
ACGCCTTGGTGTACCTCTCTGGTCACAGCAGCGAGGGCAACATCCCCAGGGCAGAAAATGCAATGGCAGTGTCATCTGCAAATGCCATGGTGCGTGTGGGGGCTTTACCTGGGACCAGAATCCCTGTTACTTGCCCTGTAAGGGGGCCCAAAGGGGGGGTCAAGGGTGATTTTAAAAAAGGATGGGTCGGGGTCCCCTTGCCGGAGACCTTGTCCAACTGGTACTCCCACTGAAAAACCCATTGGCGCCAGGACTCTGGTGTGGAGCTGGTCATAGAGCGCTGATATCCGCGCCTAGCTGCGGGTGGGAGAGGGAAAGGGGCCGGGAAGCATCAATATATTTCCCAGGCTACCCGATCTTTGCTTTCTCCATATCCAAAAGGCCAAAAAGCCATTCACCTTACGAGAGTTAGCAGTCAAAGTCACGTGAAGGTCATTATAGTTGTCCCAAACGACCCCCCCGGAAAAAACCGTACTGGGATGGGGAGAGGCGGGTGACACCCATTTGGTGATGCGGTTGGCCAGAAGTTCGTGAAGAGCTTGTGGTCTGTGTTGATCAACGCTATGGGGCGCCAGTTCGCCAGGTTCTCACGGTCTGACTTCTTGTGAATGAGGGTCGTGATTGAGCCTCTGGAGTCGGGGAGGACCTCGCCATTCACCAAGAGTGCAGCGAAGAGGTCGCGGAGGGTTCTGGTTATCACTGCAGGTTCCAGAAGGTACCTCGAAAGGTATTCCGTCTGGGCTTGGGGCTTTAAGCCGTGGGGATTTCATCAGGGTTTACATCACCTCCTGGATGGAAATAGGCGCCAGTAGAGCCTCATCAGCCCGTGGGTCAATGGGCGGCTCTGGAGCCCGCCACAGGAAGTCTTGGATGTCCGATGGGTCCACCTGGGTGGCATGGAAGAGGCTGGAGTAGAAGCGGTGTAGTTCCTGCGTGATTTCCTCCTTATCTGAAGTGGTTGTAGTGCCAATCTTCAGTGCAGTAATATTCTGCGCTGTTGACCGGGTTTTCTGTTTCTGAAAGAAGAAGCGGGTGGGGCGTTCCCATTGAGCATAGTAACGAGATGTTGTAGAGTTTGCTGCCCGTTCTTCCTGCAGTGTGAGCTCCAAGCGGAGTGCTTCCTGCACCGCTTCCCAGTCTTCCAACCATCTGGGAGAGGGCGAAGGCTGGCAGTTTCGCTCTAGATGTCTGATTCTGGCTTCCGCCCTTTTGACTCTGGCGCGAGCTGCAGTCATCTGGGCTTTGGCACAGTTGTAAGCAACGCGGGTGATACCCTCCTTGGTCACCGCCCATCTAGCCTTGTGGTCAAGCAGGTGGGGGGAGGTGAGAGTCTCCCGGATGGTCATAGACAGCTTCTCCTTAGTGAAGGGATTGTTGAGAAGAGCTGGGGCAACCCTAGGCCAGAACCTACGCGACGGTTTAAGTGTGGGTGGTGAGGACAACGGTGAGTGACCTGTGATCACTCAGATGGTTGTCACGAGAGATGGGAGAGGAGACGCGGCCAATTAGCAGGGGGCCAATCAGTGCCATATCTATGCGTGACACTGACTGGAAAGCTCCTCCATCATACTGGATCCTAGTCATGCAACCTAGGCTAGACGCGGAGGGTGGAAGCGCATCTATAAAGCCACTCAGGCGAAGAAAATCCTGGAGGCGACTTGATCCAGGGCGTTCCTTTGCTGCAGGGGTAAGAGTCACGGACGCGACTTATGGTTGTGTTGAAATCTCCTAAGAGGACTGTATTCCGTGGGAGATTGAGTTGGAGGAGCTCTTCCAAGAGCCGATTTTGCTCCTGACCTGCATTAGGCAGGTAGATACTTGCAGCGAAGAAGGAGAAATTAAGTGGTGAGTTTGGCCAGTATGAGGCGGCCACCTAGATATTGTGAAAAAGACTGGGTTTTAACCAGGGGATTCAAAACAATAAGGGCGGCATGGTTTGTCCAGAAGGAGTTGCCTCCAAACTGTTCATTCCATGCAGATTGTTCGTGGGGGAGGATATGGGGCTCCTGGACAGCAGCGATGTCAATTTGTGCTGACCTGAAGTTTCGGAGGAGGCGGGCTCTCCGCTTAAAGTCCCGCAACCCATTTGCGTTGATGGATTGCAGGGCCAGGGTGCTGCCATGGGGACTCATAGCTGTTCCCCTCCATGTCCTGGGGGGTTGCCAGCGCTTAAACCTGCTGCTATGAGGCGGCTAGTTTTGAGTCCTTTAGCTTGACTATTAGCTGCAATCCGTGAGGAGCGTCGAGGGTTCTGAGGGGAAGGAGAGGGTGGGGGGGGCGGAGGACCCAGTAAGCCAGCCTAGGATGCTGCACCCGCTCCGTTGCAGGGGAAGGACATGAGGGTGCTCAATGGTGACCTCCGCGGTGTCCCCATTTGATGAGTCTGAGTCCATATTCACTTCCTCACACACACTTCAAATGATCCGCGGAAATGGACTGTGGGGTTGGGGGACTCTTTGAGGTGGCACTTCTACCGCAGGCCGCGAGTTGCCAGTCCATGCTGGTGGGCATAGCTCCATTGGGAGCTGTGGCCGATGCGATAAATCGCTAGTGGAGGTTGGTGGGGTTGCCGCGGAGCCCTGAGTGGGGGTGACGAGGGGCACCCTGTGGGAGATGCCTTGCGCTTGGTGAGAGAGGGAGTTGACTCTGGGAGATTGGAGGGGGTGCCCATTGGAAGGGCATGAGCGCGAAGGTATCCCACACCAATAGTGGTGTTAGCTGTTTCAACTGCTAGGCGTAAGGCCTCAGGGGACAGGTCTTGAACGGGAACCCATTGTGTGGGTTGTGGAATTGCTGCTGCAGCCATGTGGGATCATTTTTGGCCTGGTTTAGGCCCCTGGGTGGTGGCTAAGAGGGCTTGTTTTCGAGCTGTGCAGCCACTATACAAGTGTCCAAGGGCGTTACACCATGAACACCGGGGGGCTCTGATCAGGGTCGACAAAAAAGATCTCAGGGCATGCCCTAACTACCGCCACACGAGGAATAACCTCAATGTTACGGGATACAGTGGGGGGAGGGGATGAACGACGCCCTAGCAGTGCGAGCTCTTTGAGTGGGAGCATAGTAAGAGGGGACGCCAAAGTCCACTGAAAGAACAGACCCAAACTCCATTAAACCACGATGGAGTGCCAGTTTAAGAGACTCAGGATCAACAGTCGTTGGTAGGTTGGAAAAAGTAACCCATGAAATTTTCTCCAGGTGAGAGCGTGTGCGGGAGATGCGAAGAGATCCACGTGGAATAATGACCTGGAGGGTGGCAGCATGGTCAGCAAGGGCAGCTTCAGTGAAGCCCACATCGATGTAGTGGCCCTCCACTGATTCATGGATGGTGGTGTTAATAGGGAATGTCTCCGCAATCACTGCAAAGTATAGGAAGTAATCCTCTGTATTGAATTCAACAGGATTATTCCCATAATAAAGGCGAATTGCGTGGGAGAGGGTTGAGCGAGGTAGAGCTTTTTGCACTCTAGTTTCGGCCCATTTCCTCTTAACATCAGCAATAAACGCCACTTCACGGGGATCAGCTTTGGGTAGCGTTGGTGCCAGAGGTTTTTGCCACGCCCCAGTGGCTCCTTTGGTACGTTTGTGTTTGCTTTGGGCTGCAATTGCAGGTTGAGTGTGAGCTGGTGGTTTGGACAAGTTTGCGGAGTTCCCTTGTTTCTGGAATGTTACAGCAGTTGCTGGCGTCATATTAAATTGAGGGGCGGTTTGTTGGGCCTCGCTAAATTGGGGAGGCCCATCCAGATTGGAATTAACTCCAGCCAGTTGGGAGGAGGGAGATGTTTCATCACCATCCCAATCTATTTGAGTAAATTCAGCCCGAGTATTTGCTGTGATTTCGTGGGTAAAACTCACTGGCTGATTAGTAAATTGGTCGTTTTCAGCATATTGAGATAAAGTGCCAACTTGAGAAATGCCGATTATGGGGTTTAAATGGGACGAATGAGATTGGAACTGGTGTGAAGTTCCAAAATCTGAACCATTTAAATCCCCATTGGGAAGAGTAGATTGTCCCAATTTGGTGCTTAGTGAACCAGAATGTGCGGCTAATCCAACCTTACATCCGAGGGTTTGGGGGCCAGGTGATTATTGGGCCTCGCTAAATTGGGGAGTCCCATCCAGATTGGAATTAACTCCAGCCAATTGGGAGGAGGGAGATGTTTCATCACCATCCCAATCAATTTGGGTAAATTCAGCCTGAGTATTTGCTGTGATTTCGTGGGCAAAACTCATTGGCTGATTAGTGAATTGGTCGTTTTCAGCATATTGCGATAAAGTGCCGACTTGAGAAGTGCCAATTATGGGGTTTAAATGGGACGGGTGAGATTGGAACTGGTGTGAAGTTCCAAAATCCGAACCATTTGAATCCTCATTGGGAAGAGTAGATTGTCCCAATTTGGTGCTTAGTGAACCAGAATGTGCGGCTAATCCAACCTTACATCTGAGGATTTGGGGGCCAGGTAGCTGGGTATCGCCCCTCATGGAGGGATCCAGAAACACGGCGTCAGCAATAATAGATGGGGCTGAATTAGCTGACACAATGGGGGAGGTGAATGTCTGGATGGACTGAGTTGCATTCAACTGAGCAGACGCCATTAAAACAGCGTGGGTGATGGCCTCCTTGGTTGGAGGGGCCCAGCGGGTTGGTGGGAGGCAGCACACACAGAGCTGTTAGGCGTGCAGGTTGCAGAAGTGTGATCAGGTGAACTGGCGCTAGTTGGAGTAGCTCCAGGTTGGGGGGTGGTGCCTGCTTTCATGGCTGCTGCTTGAGAGCGGGTGATTCTGGTTGACCCTGAGGTGGGTAACCGAGGGTTGCTTCGTTTGGGGGTGGTGCTTGCTCGTTTGGCATAGCCTGCGGGTTCTTTTGCGGGGTTTCCCGCCATATTTGCTAATAGTTTTCGTAAATTTCTTTAGTGGAGCTAAATTTCAGGCTGAATTGATTTTCGAAAAGTGATGCTTAGCAGAAAGAGATTTTTGAATTTTTGGATATCTTAAACTATCAAGAGTACTCATCTATATGGATGTTATAACAGTTCTCAGTCGCACTTTTTAAGTGCAACTCCAAAACTTATAATAAGTATTTACACAGATAAAATAATCTAACTTGAAGTTAAATCAAAAGCAAAGGTACTTTTAGGAAGAGACATCTGGAGTTCCTAGGACATGAAATAAAACCAAAAGCAATCAAGCTTCAGCAATGGAAGATCAAAGACATAGTAGCTATAGAACAGCCTTAGTATGAGCTACATCTAGTATTCCTAAAAATGGTGGGATACCATCAGCAGTTAATTAACCATCTCATGAACTTGTCTGCGCTGCTTAATTAACTGTTGGCCAAGGAAACCAAGTTTGAATGAGCTGGAGAAAGAGCATGCTTACAAAGAATAAAAAGCTAATGTGGTAGAGGCACTAGTCCTAGGTGGCCTGAACTTCAAAAAGAAGTATTACCTATAAACTAACGCTAGTGAAATTGGTCTTGGAGCAATACTCAATTCAACTGGATGAAAAGGGATATACACCCAATTGAGTACTACTCTAAGGTCTTTATAAGAGCTGAGAAGAACTACATTGTGACGGAAAGAGAGTGACTGGCAGTGATAATAGATATGAAGCACTTTTAAAACTACCTATAAAGATTACATTTCTAAATCATGATGGATCATGCATCACTCTGCTGGATCCACAACATGAAGGATTTATACAGATGCCTTGCCTAATGGGCAGTTTATTCCAAAGGTATGGTTTTTAGAATACACAGACAGGAAGTAAGCACCTCACGCCTATGTACTTGTTACAATTACTAGTTTTCCACCACCAAGCACATGAGAAAGATCAATTTTTGTGATTCGCTTTGATTACTAGAGGAGTAATAGCAAGATGAGACCTATAAAGTGAAGGCTGTCCTAAGAAATTGCTTCAAAGAACCCATCATTTTGATAATAACCTTCTTGTAAATTAAATGAAAAGTTTTCTATTCATCTGACTTGTGATTTAATGGATCTTGTGTTGAAAGCACACAAGATTGTTGGTCATGGATGATTCTAGAAAACACTGGTATACCTGTTGGATCCCTAAACAAATTGGAGAATTTGGATGAGTCAGATGACGTGATTCAAACAAAATATCAAAATAGCTGAAACCATTATCAGGGATAATCCCCGAAGAAATCCCAATTCTCTTGATATTGGGGACAATCTACAGATAAATTTAAGCCCTAATATTGGGGGTTCAAACCCAATCTAAGCGGAAAACATATCCTATTTGACAAGAAATGAACAACCTGTTGCCTAATCCCCAAATAGAAACGAGAATAGACCTTATCTTAGTATGCATGGTGATTGACTGAGAAAAACTCCCATATAATGATGTTTCTATGTTATAAACTTGACTCTCTTTTTTCATCACTTTTGAGTTCAATTGGTCTTCCTTCTTTTCATTTAGGAAGAAATAATAGTTAGGATTTATGACTTCATGGACGTTAACCTGAGGAAGTTTTAACCGGCCAAGGAAGCAAAATACTTATAATTCAGCACCCAAGAACTTTAGGTTTCCAGGCTTTATTAATTTTAGAGACAAGTGGTTTAAAACCCTTAGTCCCAACTATACCTAAGAGACCAGTTATATTGTAAATCAATTCTCAGTCAAAGTACATCAAGCCCTGGAACTATGTGTACCATGGTTGAGTTTAGACCAGCATAGAAGAGCTTTAAGGTCCAGCTAATTCCGCCTACAGCACCATTTCAAAATGTATACATTGACTTGATAGACTATTGCCTACTACCTCAAGAAGATCCATCATTCATCGTGGCTATTAAAAATTATTTGCAAACTAGGTTAATCATCAGCAGTTAAGATATACTATGCAGGATGAACCGTCAAATTTCTTTATAACCAAGTGATAGCGAGGCATGAAACTCTCAGATTCTACTTTTTATAATGGGAAGAACCTCACCAATATCATTGTTATAAAATCAGCAGTTTTGTTAAGATATGCCATAAGGGTTATTGCACAGGGTTAGCCCACTGAGCAACAGACCAATGATATGATGATCGTTGTTCTTAAAACAACAGAATAAACTATTTAACAAATATGGAGCACTTGCTCCACCACACACTTTTATTTAGTATAATAAATATAGAAGATCCTCGCTATTCCACTTTTTCTAAACTATTCACTACCAACGCCAACTTAATCATCTCGTCTCACCTATATTGTAGCAACTTTGGATTCTACCGCTTTCATGGCTTATTATTTAATTCGCCATATCTCATTGGTTCCATCTATTCTTCATTTGTTAATTTTACAATCGCTTAATTCAAGGCAATTTCCCAACAACCCAATATCGCCTCAGACCAAGGCGCTCAAATAGCCATTACTCATATAATCTCAGTGGATCCTATCAATTATGCCATAACGACTTAGGGCTTATCATCCAGTCATATCAGAATTGTGACATTACCCCCCCCCCTTTGACTGGACAATAAAGCTCCTATTACTTACATGCCTGGAGGAACTTTGCATGCGCTTGGTTGATGATCTGACTGCTACCCGGGTCCTTGATAGCATATACGTCCACACCTGTCTTCTCAATAACTTCAAATGTCCCAATCCATATACTGGACAACTTTTGTTTCCACATGAACCCATGTTGATCATGGTTTAGGACCATGTCTCAGCCTTTGAACTGTGCTAGGCCACATTGCAATACCTGATCGGCAGCCTAGTTTTTAATTTTCTTAGTTAAAATGAATGAGTACACTTTGGTTTGTAGTTTAATAAGCATGTTTGTTAGGGCGGTCAAATAGAATCGCAGATCCATTCCGCCAGTGTCCTCCACACAGGCATATAGAAGTGCAGGCAGAGTGGGGTGCCGTCTGTACAATTGTAATGGGCTTTTCCCCATGGAAGAATGGTAGCTAATTTTGTAGGTGAACACCGCGGTATAAATGAGGGTACTCCTATTGGAGGGCCTATCTGTAACCAACTATCATAGTATGTTCACCAGGGTCCCATTAACCTGTTCAATCATTACGTTGAACTCGGGGTGATATGGGGTTTTAGAACCCCACGGATGGCCATTATTCCGTTGAGCTTGGGAAGTATGTGAGAGGCAAATAAGTGCTATTGTTGGTAAGGATGAACTGCAAACAGCTGTGACTCTAAAATATGCACTAATTATGAACTTAGCCACAGTAACCACCCCCAGATCAAAAATGGCCCGCGCCTCAACCCACCTGGTCAAGTGGTCAATTGCCACCAGGATATACTTGGACTGTTTAGCACCCATTGGCAGAGGGCTGACGAGATCAAGGGAAACCGTATTTCAAGTAAAGTGTACCTTCACTAACATCTATGAGGTCTTCTGGCAGTGCAGCTTTTCCACTTGGCACTGGTGACAGGAGGAGATAGTATCAAGCACATCGAAGTTTATGCTTTCCCAGTATTACTGAGGCCACAATAATTCCAACGTCTTGCGCATGCCACCATGCCCAACTTCCCTATGTGCACTCATGATAATGTTAAGCCGCGCTGAGGATCACGGAAAGTTTACTGTTGAGTTGCCAATCCGCTTGTAAAACTCGCCATTCCACTGGAAATTATTGGCTCACATTTCATTTAATGATTTGATGACTTGTGGCAGCTCATCATCATACTTTCCGCTGAGCATCTTGTCATTCATAATATCGCTCAGATCGCCATAACTACAATAGTTGGTAGCCTTGACAAGCAAACAGCATTCTGATGTTTTGCTTCTGGTCAGTGAAGTATTTCAAAGTTGTAAGCCTGTAGTTTAAGGGCCCTTCGAGCTAGATGGCCCTCAGGCTCCATAAGGTTCTGCAACCAGCGTAACGAGGAGTGATCTGTTACTCATTAAACTTTATTACATGCAAAATTATCCTGAATTGCTTGTACGCATAAATGACTGCTAAACACTCCCGCTTGGTCACAGTATAATTATGTTCATGGCTATTCAGGCTTCAGCTGCAGTACGCCACTGGGTGCTCCTCCCCTTCATCATCCTTTTTAGACAGTCTTGCCCCCACAGCAGAAAGAGATAAATCTATCTGTACAATAAATTCTTTTTTGAAATTAGGGTTGTGTAACATGGGCGCACTAATTAACACCATATAAAGTGTACTAAAGGCGCATTGGCACCGCTCCGTCCATTTGAACACGGCATCCTTCTTTAGTAGCTCAAACAGTGGACCTCTGATGCAGCTGAAATTGGGTATGAACCGCCAGAAAAAACCCACCATCCCCAAAAACACCTGAATGCCCCGCTTACTAGCTGGCTTAGTCATCTTCTGGATAGCCTCCACCTTGGCTGTTTGGGGTCTCAGCCCAGTCGCATCCACCACAAAATTGAGGTACTCCAACTGATCCTTGAAGAAGTGGAATTTCTGGGGATTGATTTTAATTTTGGCCTCAGCCAGTTGGCGAAATATCTCTTCCAGATGGGTAAGGTGCTCAGTGAACGTGCAAGAGAAGATATTGATATTGTTGAGGCATACAAGTACACATGACAGCTTCAAATCACCCAGAATGGTGACCATTGCTCGTTGGAACGTAGCGGGGCATTACATAGCCCTTATGGCATATGAGTTTGTTGGAAAAGCCCTTTGGATGTGATTATGGCACATTTTTCTTAATCCACTGCGGGCAACTCAATTTGCCAATAACCAGATATCAAATCCATTGCTGATAAATAGTGAGCTCCACCTAACCTATCCAGCGCATCATCAATCCGTGGAAGAGGGTATGAGTCTTTTTTGGTGATATTATTGAGCCTCCAGTAGTCAATTACTATATGGTTAGTACCATCCTTCTTTTTAAAAAATTAGGACAGGCAAAGCCCACGTACTCTTAGATGGTTCAAGCATTCCCTGCTCTGTAGCTTATCAATCTCCTCAGTGATGACTTATTCAGCTGCTTTTGATTGGCGGATTGGCCGAGACCTGATGGGGGATGATCCACAGTGTCCAGCTGATGAACAACCCCCCAAGCGCACCCTAAATAATGATCATCAACACAGATATCTCTTTGTATTTTTGAAATAAGGCTTACAATTGATCTCTTTGGTCTTCCATTAACCACATTAAATTCTCACGTGGTACAAATGCCATTACGCCAGGCTGTTTCAATGGGCAGACCAAAATTATCCAATGAACTGAACTCATAAACCTGGATGACCTCCTCAATTGGGATAAAATGTAAATATGCCACTATTGGTGTTGGCGGATTTGCATTGGTTTATCCCAAAGATTTGCTAACAAGACCTAATCTCCCCATGTCCTAGAAGTATAATGCCTGGGGCCACTGGGGCTCAAGCTGTGATTGCTGATAGGTCCCAATGACCTCCCCATATATCCTAGCAGGCATTTCCACCTCCAACTCGGTGTTTATGATTACTTGGTGTCCAGAGGGAATAGATACAAGGCCCGCAGCTCTAAGCGGTAGCCCTTGATATTCATAAATCTGAAGGGGAAGGGCCTAGGTCTTGTGCTTAAGTCAATGATAGCAAACCAAAACCATCCCATCACCATATGCAAGGTTATTGTGAATCATGTGTACCAAATCCTTTGACGTTCCACTGGAAGTGAAGTAGATTGGGATCCGCTGCCCCATAATTTCAAATGTTTCTGCAGTCATATCAACAACAACCCCAAAATGGCGCATAAAAGCAGTTCCAATTAAGTGGTCATAGTTATTGTTTGGTAGCACTATGGCTGGGCTACAGTGACAATTGACCTAAATTGCAAAGGTAGTGCACTGTATGCTCCTTCAGAGAACATGCTTCCCATGTGTCATGATTCTGATATGACTGGATGATAATCTTGGGACAGTTAGGGCAGTTTGGGAAGAATCTACTGAAATAGTACCAGTTCCAACTATTTAAGTGCCTTGAGCTAAGGCGATATTTGTGGTATAATGGGTTTATTATTGGATCGCCTATAAATAAGGCAATAGGGCGATGTTAACATTCGACAAATATGAATTAGATCGTCTATAATATAGGCGATAGGGGACTAAAGAATAACAAGCTTAAACGAGGAGAATCGGTGGAACTGAATAATCCAAGCTAGGAGAGTGGTATCATCCGAAGCTGCTGTATATAAACGAGATGGGCAATTAAGAAGGGGGAGGTTGTTAAGAAGATAAATGGAAGAAAACAGAGAGGATCAGCTGTTTTTATATTAAATAAAATATTGTAGTGGGAGCAAGTGCCCCATAAATATTAAATTAAGTTTATTTGGTTTTTATTGAGGGCCACAATCGTCATATTGTTGGTCCTATTGTTCAGTGGGCTAAACCATGTGCAAACAACTTATGGCGTATCTCAAGAATTCCGTCAAGTACTGACAGTGGTGCTCACTATAGGGGGCCCATTGATCAGTTATAAAAATAAGAAAAACTCAGTCGCCTGCTATGTTGCATCCAGGTTGCTTTGATAAGAAATCAGTATGACACAATGGGGCCTTTACATATGAGGAGTTGAAACTTGCATTGGACACTGTGCTCAGTTGAGAAGATGAGCTGCTCCAGGAAGTTTACAGTGATAAGCTGCCAACATTTGATCGCGATGGAAATATTCATGGGTTCTTTTATAAAATTTGAGTTTCCAACTGAAGGAGTTTCAGACCAGAGAAGGGCGAAACTGTTGATCTCCACTTTGGATGGCGAAAGTGCTGATAAAGTTGTTTGTTACCTTCCAGATAGTTCTGTCACATACCAAGAAGTCAAGGAGATGGTGCTGTGGCTGTTCAGTGGAACTACAAAGATGTCGCAGTGAAAAGCTGAGTTCTTGACCATTGTTCTTCAGCAAAATGAGACTCTCACTACATTCTCTGAGCAATTCATGGCAGAAGCACATGTGTTGACTGGGGCAGGGATTCTATTAGAAGCTGATGTGTGCATTACAATGTCCTCTGCAGTAAAACCTAACCTGAGCTTTACAATGTCATGGCCCCATTTTTGGAGGACGATGTACCTCTTCTTAAACTCATTCAGTTTGTACGTCACTTTGCTGTATCCTTTTCTCCTCCCAATACTGAGCAGATTCACACTGTTGCCATGGCCAACCCTAACCATGTGGTGGGAAGCAATCAGACAATGAAGATTCCGCCAGGTTACTCACCGCAGTCTAACATCTGTCCCATAACCAATGAGCAACAACTGACCAACTACCACTTCAGCCCTAACTACACTGATCGACAGCAGGCATTCTATTAATGTGGG
>JAKSZP010007644.1:0-12216 GCA_022478985.1 Massospora cicadina
GTGCCCTAACTGGCACACAAAAACTTAAAGATTGGTTAGACAAAACCAAAAATATAATCAGGATTTTTTTCTAGGAATGAAAGGTTGAGGCATAGAGCTCAATTCAGCCAATAACATGAAAATACTATTGGTGGTAGTCCCATAATAGAATATACCCACACTTGAGATTAGAAACCAGTCAAGTATTACCATTTTTGAGTACTATATTTCAAAAATAAATCAACCTTTGCTCAAAAATTGGAAATAATGTTCTGTTTTGATCTAAACTAAAATTGCAATATTCAGCCCCATTAGTGTAACGCCCCTGAGCCTAATCATAAAACTTCTTAGTAACACCCTGGTATTTTCTAGGCTTAACCCAGCGTAGATCCAAGGTATACTTGATATCAGGGAGATTAGCCAGTGTCAGGATAGCGGCAGATAAAGCTTAGACTGGCCTGCCAGTAAGGATGTAAAAGCACCCAAAAGGTGAGCCAGACTTACAGGGGCATTGCTTCTCAAACGATGTTTAAATGTAAATTGAAGTTAAGTAACAATGGAATGCTGATGGGCCATGAATGTAAAAACCAATTTGGAGAGAAACCAAGTTTTTTCAGCCAGAGGGCCAATGGGCCAATGGGCCTGGGCGTAGGGAGTTGTGGGATCTGGAAAATTCCATAAAGTTCTTGACATGATATGTTTAATTGACTATGGCGGGGACCAAAATTAATAACATGACTGGGACAGTGTAGCTGATACAAGTCCTAATGGGCCAAATTGCAAATGTCACAGGGGTTTGGCAAAGAAAATTTGAACTTAGTTAAAAAATTCAAGTGCAGGAAGATTTTTAATAAATCAAAAAATAAGAAAATTGATCGCCAATTTTCTCATTGTGTTACAACTTATTAAATAGCTGTTCAATTGGGGAATACCTTGGGAAAGCATGGGAGTGGGGCCCTCAAGATTTGAACTAAAACAGCAAACTTTGAGTGAGGGGGGAAGTGAACCTATTTATAACTGACTTCAAAAGTATTGTTGGCAGCCCAAGTCATCTTCAGTTCGTCCATGGATGCTCAAATTGCAGATATACTGTGGTTCCAACAATTAGGCTACAGAGTCTCACCCAGTGGGCAACGGAGACCTCCCAAGGTCACCCCACATAGGGGCGGTCCCAAGAAGTTGGGGATGGGTTTGGGCTGCCCAAACCGCCCTCACCAGGTTGCTTTAGCGTCCGTTTGACCAAGTGAGACTCATTGGATGAGGAGTTTGATTTTTGGGGTGGGTTCAGCGCTGGCAGCTACATTAAGCAATGGCCCGATGCCATCAGCAAGTTTCACCAAAGATCAAAATTAGATGCTTTCTTCATTGAAGGTACACAGCCGTTGGACTTTGTTTATAATGGTTTGGTGTGCTTGGGCCTTGATGCCAAAGGCTCTTTGCCATCAACCTCATTTGAACCTTTCATCTCATGAGGATGCCAACTCTCTGACAGCTCAACACAAATTCCTTTAATTCAGTACCACTTTTGCTGAGTTTAAAACTGAAATAGTGGCGGGGTCCTCAAAGGGTAAGCTGTGACCCACCACTTGTCCACCACATGGGTGAGGTCGCCCTGGGAGATGAGAGATGCATCTGGCCTTCTCAGACCCTTTTTGGATAGGAAAGGGAATCCACCCAGTCTAAGCGGAGGGAACGCTCCTTAGAATTACATTATTCTTCCCTTTTCCTAAAGGGGAAGCGCCATCACTGGGAAATTGAGTGAGTGCCACATTTTTGTGGGCCTTGGGCAACTTGATTGCCATCAGCATAGCAATCTTTGGGGGAGGGTAGGGAGCATCCAGGTGGGTAGCGGGGAAAGCCTTGACAAGCTCAGAGAATTTGGCACAGTCTTGAGTGATGACTAAGCTATTTAGTAGGCTGGATAACCTTTTTACGCGGCTAAAATCAATTGACTAAATTAGAGGGAGCGTCAAGAATCCAGGATACCATCAATTTCAGTTTCCTTCAAACCCTTGATCAAAATAGGCTCCAGTTCTGATGGTATCGCCCCCTTGAATGTGGACAACTAAGAGACATGGAAGACCAAATGTTACTTCCAGTAGGGTGGCAGTTTCAAACGGGAGGTGCCATTTCCCAAGTCTTCTTCCACCAAATAAGGGCCTGAGCGCTTACTTGCAAACTTGCATAAGGGCACCTGCATGTGCAAGTGGCGCGTTTCAAGCATAATCTATGAACCTTCATTTATTTTTTGTGCCAGGAGCCGCTTTTGATCTGAAAACGTTTATAATCACTTATGGCCTTGATCAAGTGCTCCAAAACCAAGGGATGTGTGGCAAAACTGTGCTGAGCATGATCAGCTGCAGTCAGTACCTCTGTGCAAAGGCACGGGCCAACTGAAAATGATGGGTTATACCCCAGGGTAGCTTCATATGGAGAAAAGCCTGTGGATGCATGTGTTCTGGCATTATACGCAAACTAGCAAGGGGAAGGTCATCCGCCAATGTATCTTGAGCGGCTGCAGCGTAGCACCACAGGTACTGCTCTAAGATCAGATTAACCCGTTTAATTTGACTATCTGACTGTGAATGACATGCAGTGGAGTGACAGTGCTTTATCTTCAATATTACCAATAGTTCATTTCAAAACCATGCTATAAATTAGGTTCTGCAGTTTCTGATAATTTACTGTAGGAGTCTGAACATAGAAAACACATGCCTCACGAATAGGTGGGCAGTTTCCTTGGAAGTGATGGTGGAGGGGCATGGGATAAAAAAGGAAATTTAGCGAAGTGGTCTACAACCACAATGCCCACTATGAACCCCTTGGAGCAGGGTAGCTCAACAATCAAGTCCACATATACTTACGTCCATGGGCCCTATGCCTGCTGCAAGGGTTGAAGAAGACCACTCCTACCAGACAGGTCAATTTGGCCCATGCATAAATCAAACAGTTGGTGATCCATGCCAGAACATCCTTCAACAAGCCTATCCAGTTAAAGGTATGCTTTACTAAGTCAATGCATTTCTTGTTCCCCGAGTGGCTGACTGAAAGGGGATTGTGATGAGTTTGAATGACTTCATCTCACAGGAGAGGAGGAACCTACAACCGTGACCTAAACTGAATGAGTCCCTCAGCCATAGAATAGAGGGAATGCTTGGAAGAAAGGAGGGATAACCATTCCAAAAGTTCCATACCTCCCACACATTATGTCTGCACTGATAAGACCCACGAAGCCAAATGCGCGTCTGGAGATAAATCTTCCGCCAAAGCCACAAGAGGTACAATGGACAATAATTGAGTGGGAGGAATGACCATGATGAGGTCCGCATCATCTGATTCATCTGGGCAAAGTGCGAGGTTGTGACTTAAAATCAGGAAGGACATTCAATGCTCCCTTAACAAACTTATATTCAAAGCTAAAGCTGTAAAAATCTAATAGGTTTAGGCCTGCAAGTGTGCCAACTTCTGTGGATTGCAGAAATCAAGAGAGCTTGGTGATCCGTCTGCACAGTCAACTTGTGCTGTGCGCCCTGCAAGAGATACCGCCAGTGGGTCAAGGCCCACGCCATGACTGCAAACTCCTTGTCATTTATGGCCCAGGATTTCTCAGTAATAGAAAATTTGCAGGAAAGGTAAGCAACTGGGTGTTCCAGCCTATCGTGCTCTTGGAGCAAGACAGCACTTACTGTGGCAGAAGATGCATCGCATGTGCAATATAGGGTTTGAAAGGGTTTATGTGCTCAAGGATGGGAGGTGACAAGGATACCTCCTTGATTGAATCAATGCCTGCTGGCAATCAGGTTTCAGTGGAAAGGTACAATTTTGCCTGTGATCAGATGCAGTGGTGCGGCTATTTATAAGAGTGTAGTAAAGATTTTTTAGGAAGATTATAGTGCCCAATAAGCTTCTCAAAAGCTTCTGGGTCGTTGTAGTCAGCCACTTGCGGAAGGCATCCAGTTTTCTGGGAAGAATGGCATACCCTTCTTTTTAAGATGAGATTTCCCAAAAAGGTGACTTCTTCCCAATATAATTCACATTTTGGTGGCTTGAAAAACAAACCAGCCTTATGCAGGACCGCCACTACTGCCTCCAAGTCTTTTGCATGTTGTTTGGTGGAGGAGAGTGTACCAGGATGTCATTGATATATGCAACCATTCAGGTGAACCAAGATCTCCCAGCACACTATCATCTATCCTTTGAAATGTTATTGGCGCATCTTCAGTTCAAAAAGCATCACTTGAAACTTTAATATGCATCGTCTATGTAAGGAGAGTGTCTATAGCTTTCCTGCTCCCAGCGTGGTAGTGCACAGTGCACAAGGCCAACGTCAGAGAACTAGCCATTAGTGCCAAAGTCATTAGAGACCAGCAGAGGGTGCTGGAGCAATAACAGCTTAGGCATAGAAAAGCGAGATTTATGATAAAACCCCATTAAAAGTGATGTGGGGCACATATAGAAAAGGGCTAAGTGACCCAGCTTGGAGGGAACCTGGGTGAACAAATGGTGCATGAGTTGGAAGCTGCAAGGTACTTGCTATGGCAAGGGTAACGAAGTGTGAGACCTCCTCGAAGAGGTTTGTGCACAGGAGTGTTAGGAATATCATAAAATTGTAAAATAACGTAAATGGAGAAAAAGGTTTATTTGTGAAGTCAACCAACAAGGAATGTTGGTCAGGGAAAACATATTTAAGCTCAAATGGGGGAATAGGGATTATGCTGCAGTGGGCTCAAGCACTGACTCATCAATGGGGCGACACTGCCATCTGAGTTAATTGAATAGGCCAAAACTGACTTCACTTGAGTGATCGATTGAAGTTAGATTTGACCTGAGCGCATTATTTCAAAAATGGAATGTGTTTTGAAACCCCGCTCCTCAACAAACCAAAATCAAACCATCCGCGTTCATTTGGTAGATTGTTCGTTTTGACACCTGGCTCGACGTCAGGGGCTGGGTGTTTGGCACACCACTAGTCCCAGCCTGGGCATATTTTGGCCAAACCCAGCGTTGGTCCAGGGTGTGCCTCAGGTCAGGAAGAGCCTGCAGCTTCACCCTCTGGGCCTCATGGCGCCCAGTCTTGTCTTTGGGGTTGGTTCCCACTATTATGTCATGTGTACATGACAGTCTAGTCCAGATAGCGGTAAGTCATTCCTGACCTTTAGATACCCAAAACTTGATTAAAGGCGTTGACCAGATCAAGTTTTGAAAACACTTGCAACTTTGCGATTTCCTGGCCAATTGTCTGTTCCAGTGGCAGTGGGTAGGGGTCATGAATCGCAATATTGTTAAGGTGGCCATAATCCACGTAGGGTCTAAAGGAACCATCTGCCTTCTTGGCAAAGACAACGGGAGAGGCAATCAGGGATGTCTCCTTGAACAATCACCCCTTCTTCAGCATGTCATATAACCTATGTCAAGAGCAGCCTCCTCCTCCGCCATATGTGGGTAAAATGGCAGTTTATTCATTACCTCCACCGTTGTTTAAAAATAAAAATCAAATTCCGCATGTGAGTGAAGGTGACTTTCCTTTTTAGAAAAAAAAATGCTGGTAGCTCATCAACACTGCAAGAAAATCTAGCGGATGACCTATGAGAGACATAAGGGTTGTAACAGAACCACATCTTTGAGCTTTATTGTGGGTGTCCAGCAATTGTAAATCGCCCTCCACCTAGCCATTGGAAAATTACAGCATGTTATATTCCAGGTAGCTACTCATAAGCTGCCGATGCCACCAACCCACACCCAGAATTACCAGAAACACAAGGTTAGGAATTGCCAAGAAGTGATCACAAAAACTAAACTGGTGAACTATGAAAGGTACTGGACTCTATACTTTGTAGGATGGCTTGGAGGCCAATGAGGCGACTAACGCCGCTGGCCTCAGGTCCAGGTCTAAATCAAGCTGCTGGCTCAACTTCAGACTCATGAAGTTACCGCTTTTCCAGTATCAACAAAAGCCTCAAAAGAAACCTAGTGTGCCCCATTGATAATTTTCATTGGTAATAAAAAGTAGGCCTGATTCTGTTTATTGACAGATGCGGTCATCCCTGCTGACAATGAGGAGATTGCAACTAAATAAGGGGGAAGAGCAGGTTGTTTTAATGTAGCAAAAGTGGCCTAAACAAGATGTTGAATCATTTCCTCCCCAGGCTGGTCTTCCATTGATTCACAGGCAGGTGAGCTGGAGCAAATTAACTAGGGCGCAGGGTTAGAATCAGGTCCTGGAACCAATACAGATACTGATTTGACATCAGGATCAGAAACTGAGGCCAAGTCAGAAAATTCAATTATGAAATTCCCGTTTTGAGGGCGGACCAAGGGGAAAATAGAGGATAATGGGACATTATGACCATGAAGGAACTCCTCCAAAGCCATCTGGGAGCTGTATATAGAATTGGTAGTTGACCATAAGTATAACAGAAAGCAGGCTACTGACTGTATGTTCATATAAAAGATGGTGACCACTGCTTCACCCATCTTGATGAGGAATTTGGAAATGGCTGGAAACAAGAGACGGTCAATTATGTTAAGAGAGCGGCAGAAAAAGTTAATACTGTCCTGCCAGTCAGGATTCAAAAGCACCAAAATGTGAGTTAGAATGCCAGGTGTATTGCTGCTTGAATGACGTTTAAATGTGCTGGGAGATAAGTAACAATAGAATGCTGATGGGCCATGAATGTCATGGCTGAAAAATGGCATAATCATGGGGACTAATATAAGGGACAAAGCTGCATGTTAGGATGCCAAAAAGGTGAAGATGGCTGGCCTCCCTGACCTCAATCATACCTTGGATCAACGCTGAGTGAAGGTGAGGTATGCTGAGGTTGGTCCTAGGGATGCAAGAGAAGTTTGGCCCTGCATAACATCTGGTGCGTTAATATGGACCAACTTTGCATTAAATAAAAATGGTTTAGTTTGGTTTATAGGTGAACAGGGTCTCAAAACTACTCAGTCTTAGAAATTTCCAGCTTGGGTCAGCTTCTCCTACAATCGATTACCTGAGTTCAGTTGATTATTAATTACAGTTTATTGCCTGATGGAAGTGTGTGCCTATTGGTGTGCCTTGTCTTAGACCTGCTTCCTTCAATTGATTGTTTTGCCAAATTCCCTTAAATTCCTCACGTTGAGACCAATCTCTCCCGTTGGTCTTCCCTTATAATTAAACCCCTCGTTTAGTATATCTTTATATATGTTATCATGGACAAACCCGTGCGAGGACCTCTTTGAGGAGGTCTCATGAAACACTGACCATTTAATTTTGACAACTTAAGTCTCTTCGCCCATGAACCATTGGGCTGCCCAGGTTCCCTCAAACCTGTGTGTTGGGATTTTCGCCCATATTACCAGCCTGCTAGATTACCTGGTATTGCTAGGGGGAAATTCCCTAAGGCGAAGAGAATCAGAAATAGGTTTTCTCAAATTTTGGAGGAACTATATTTGGGGGATTTTGTAATATTTGCCTGGTCGTATCTGTTGGGGATCATTCTGGATGAATACTTAAGATCTAATCGGGCGGAGTTGCTGATGAAATAGGGGCATCTGATAGTGATTAACTATCAAGTGTATTGATTGGGATCAGTCAGGTTTCATCACCAACTGATTGGGAATGAATAGCAAGTTGTGAGGCGAGTGATTCCGCCTGTAACTAGCTAATCAATTGGTTGGTGAGTGACCTTCCATAATGGGTAATAAGTCCCATTACCTAAGCAGGTCGCTAGCCAATTATGGTTGGTTCGCTTGGATTAAGAGGAAAATACTAGGGACACGTTTCCAAACTCTTTCCGTTTGAGGTCTTGAGGATGTCCAACAACAAAATCCTAGCCAGGATGGGGAAGACCATCGCTGCCAAGATGAGGGTGGGTGATTCAATGGCAACGGCTGCCATTTTATTATTGAGGTGTCAACTGAGGGTTAGACAGCTGAATCCTCCACTATATAATTCTCTAGGATTTAATAAAATAAAAAACAGTATTTAGTAGAAAAGCATTATCTACAGAAATATTATCAATTCAGTGTATAGTTAGACTATCAGCTTCTATTGTGTCATTCTATCCTAAGGATATTATTGTAGAGGAAAAATAATTGGAAGACTCTCAGAGAGAAAAGTAAAGATCCAGGCGGGGATCTAGAGACAAAGGAGCCACAATCAGGGATAGCTCCAGCTGTGTGTTGGGCCAAGAGAGAATGTCACCAGGGTATTTTAATGAAGATTGGGTGGACAAGAATATAGGGAACGAATCCCTATGAGTATGACTTCAAGAGTATGTAATCAGAAATATAGGCCAAGCGTTATGCCGAAAAATAGTTCAATCTCAACTATGGATAATAGTCTCCATAATGTTATTGATTATTAATAGATTCTATACAACGCGACGAAGTGCACAAGGAAATTGAACCTGTGCAGTAAAAAGGTTACTGGGTTGACGGCTGATAATCAACCTAGAGTAAATTTTTACACTGTGTCATCTATAGACTCCCCCTCTAAGCACCACGTTGTTCCAGTTTGGGTTTTCCCTTTTATAATGACTATCCTTGATTTTAGTTATTATTGCTTAAGTACTCTCTGCTGGGCTTTAGTAACTTTACTACTAAAAACTAGTTTTCTGGCGTTGGCCCTGTGCACCATGCACTGCCACGTTGGAAACAGGAAGGTTATAGACACTCTCCTTTCATTAGTCAACCAACCCTTTGATTTTACATGCACAAACTTTTTCTGTGTGAGACTTTCACAAAGTGCAAACTGTGCGCCAGCTGTTGGCCTCAGCTGTGATAGGTCTCTTTACTGTTTCTTCTTTTTCCCAAATGTTGGAGCATCTAGGCGTTATTTTTGCTGCCTCCAACTTGAAAGTACCCACCCTTCTTGCTTGTACCCAGTGGATATGGACGCTTTGTGATCTGAAAGTTGAGATTCACCAACTTTCTGCTGAAAATAATAAAACTGATCCAAATGAACGGGATTTTCCTCAGAACTTCATTTGAACAATGGAGGCGATATTCTTGAAGGAGGCCTGGGGGTGATGGCCTTTGTTAAAATCAGACAACTCATTGCTGAAATGGAGATAGGGTCATTCATGACTAAAAATGAATTTTACAACGGCGTTGCCATAACTACCACTGAACCATATCTATTCTCTTATGGGTTTGGCGAAGACACCATTCCAGTATATGAAATTTGCCCTGAGAACCCCCGCTTGACCTCTACCATGATCTGCAAGACTCAGGAGGTGGAAAAGAAGCTACTTTTTAGATATTTGAATGTTTATGCAACTGCAGAAGATATGCTGGGATATGTGGCCTCAGCAGCAAGAGTGGCCAATTATCCCTCTCCATTTTATGATTCAAAAACGTACCCTGGGGATGTGGACATCCTAGAAGCAGAGTTTGGTGATGAAGTGTTGCATTATCTGCTATTAATAGAGATCATTCAGGATATTTTCTACTGATTGCTACCCTTTTATCCACTTCAGGGATATTCAGCACTAGTATCTTGGTGGATACTGGAGCCTCTGAGAATTATATGGACCAAAACCTAGACGACTACCTTGAGCTGAGTTACGTATCAGGTTGTATGGCTAGAGGAGGAGCTTCCCAAGGTATTCCCAGGCTGAAAATCTTGGGGTTAGTGGACTATCAAGTTGGCGCATATCATTTGTCCAACCACTTCCAAGCTATCAAAAACCTCTTATACTTCATCATTTTGGGTGTAGAATAGTGGAGAAAGTTTGACGTCAGGATTTACTTGAAATAAAATATAATATCCCTAACTTTGAAAAATGGTAACAAGTTGGTTGTTCCTTTGGCTGAAGCCAACTTTCAGGGCAATTTGCCCCACTGGCCCAATATTTACCCTCTCAGTCTTGCTTCGTTGCTGAAGCCCTCTGTGGATGTTCCTCTAACTTCCTGTTTGTAAGGATTGGATCTTTTATTGATTCATCTTCAGCTAACGCACTACCAGATCATCCAGAGTTTGATTGCAAGTTCAATATCACTATGAATCTGATGCATATATCTTCCCCCATTTACCCATTGACTGTGCAGGAGGAAGAGGCCTTAGATGTATGGGTTAAGGAGCAGTTTTCCAAGGGAGCCATTTTTCAGAGAACCTCTCCTTTGTGCTCCCCACTTCTCTTTGTTGAGAAGTCTAATGGTACCTTACACCCATGCATAGACTATGGGAATCTCAACAACGTCACTGTACCAAACTTACATCCCATCCCCCTTAGCTCACAGATTGCACGCTATGTGGAAAAGGCGCGAGTCTTCTTTAATCTGGATTGTTTAAAAGTGTTCAATTAGATCCAGATTAAGAAGGGCCAGGAGTGGTGACCGCATTCTATATAAGAAAAGGAATCTTCCAATTTCGGGTTATGCCCTTTAAGTTTAAAAATGCCACTGCTATCTTTCAACGTCGTAATGATGCAGCTTTAGGGGACCTGCTGGGGGTATGCGTGGTAGCTTATATGAATGACATTTTGGTTTTTTCCTTGACAATGAGTCCCATGCAGTACACCTTCAGCAGGCAGTGGATCGTTATAGGGCAGACAGCCTTACGCTAAAGATCAGCAAGAGTGAATTTTTAAGTTCCAGGTCACCTTTCTGGGAAACGTCATGTTTGACCAAGGGCACATGATCACTACAGACAAGGAGAAGGCAATTCGTGATTGGCTTACCCCAACTTCAGTTAAGGAATTGATGAGTTTTTTGGTGATTTGTACGATTCTCAAGAAGTTCATGACTAACCTGTCTGAGGTGAGCCCTTGTATAAGGAAAGTGGTGAAAAAATGCTTCAGTTTTCCCCCTTTTTGGAGGATGGTTTTCAAGCAGTAAAGTGCACCCTGTTGCCCGCTCCGTCCTTCACCATGTAGATCCTGATAAGAAGTTCATTGTTTCTACTGATGCCTCCAGCTTTGCCATAGTGGCTGCCTTATTAAAAGTAGGCAAAGATGGTTAGAGCATCCGGTAGGATGATTTTTTAGTAAAATATCTCTGCCTGAGTTAAACTACGCCATTTATGACAAAGAGTTATCAGTAGTGGTGGAGGCATTGACTTATCGACGCCATCATTTTCATGACTCTTCCCATCCTTTCTGCATATGTACAGACCACCGTGCCTTTCTGTATTACTGCACACCTCATGTCTTAACTCCACGGCAGACCCATTGGCATGAGACCCTTGCCCAAATTGCATTTTCTTATGAGCTTACCAAGGGCAAGGATGATGGGTTGGCAGATGGTTTGAGCCGCAATCCTGCATTAGCTCCTGATCCAAAAGAGGTAGATGTACATAACACCCAGTTGATGATTTCGCTGGGTAGAATTGTGTCTCAACTTCCCTTTCCCCGGACAACAGGCCAGCGTTCGCTCCTCTGGAAAATTCAGAGGAATACAGTATGTTCAGAAAGGTAGTCCTTTCTCAGCCATTATCAGCTGAATATACTATGGTACTAGCTAAGAGCGCGCTGAATCATGAGGACCTAACCAAGAGTTTCATGTAAAGGATGAGATGGTGTGGTTTCAGAGGCGCCTATGAATCTAACTGGACCACTTCACTTGGAAATAATTGGGACCATCATGACGAGTCACCGTTGGCCATCCATGAAAAAGAAAAAACTTTAGAGTTAATTTGACGCACCTACAATTTGGAAAGGCTTATATGCTCATGTGGGACGGTATTGTAAAGAGTGCTTGATCTGCAATCAAATGAAACCAATTTGACAACCTTTAGCAGGGTTGTTGGTACCAGTTCAAAAGGCTGAAGGTCCCTGGACTTCCATATCAGTGGATTTCATTGTGGAATTACCTGTCTCTGATGGGTTATGATGCCATCATGGTGGTGATGAACCGTTTTACTAAGTTTGCCCACTTCATTCCTTGCAAAACAACAATAACCGCGGCTGAGATGGCTAGGCTCTTCATCGCTCATGTCTTTGTGCTTCATGGGGTCCCCAATAATTTATTAGTGATTGGGGACCCCAGTTTACCTCTGTCTTGTGGAAAGAGTTGTGTAAGACTCTTCAGATTCGCCTCTGCTGTTTAACTGCCTATCATCCCCAATAAGATGGGAAGATTGTACGAGTAAACCAGTGCATAAAACAGTTTCTGCAGTGTTACACTATCGCAAATCATTCAAATTGAGTTCATCATCTTCCTATGGCCCAGTTTAGCTACAATAGCACTTTGCTTTCTTTCATCAGTTGTTCTCCATTTTTCGCCAACCATGGTTATAACCCCACCTTTTAA
>JAKSZP010007645.1:0-12179 GCA_022478985.1 Massospora cicadina
TGGATGGCTGAGGGGTCTCAGAGGTGCAGTAGCCTAGGTATAAATAGTCATCCTTCCACCCATATAAAGATCTCTTTTTCGCCCAGTTTTATAATTATTTGAAGTAGCAAGAGCCACTAACGTGGATAGGAGTGGGACTAGAGATCCCTGACGTTGGCGCGACATGATGCTCCTGGAGTGGCTGGTGCTTCCAGATCCAATACTAGCTCCTAAGAGGAACAAGTGGGAACCTGGCCAACCAGACACCAATGACAGCACTGCTGGCTGTCAACCCTGCGGGGTGCAGTGTGGGAGTGCCTAGGCCACCCAGGATGGGGACAGGACTTTCTGGGGCATGCCCAGATGGGCTGGCGAAGGGTCAGGATGGTGGGGCAGCATGGGAGTGCCTTGGCCACCCAGGATGAGGGCAGGATTTTCCAGAGCACACCACAGGCCCTGGGGCTAAGGTGAAGTCGTTGGTCTGCTATGTTGGTGGGTTGGACGCGGACTCCAATGGGTTGGTACGCCTATGAAGGCGAAATGGCAAAGGGCCAACCAGTCTTCATACTGCTTGGCCTGGCATACTAGTGGAGCTCACAGTCAATTTCGTGACAGACCCATTGGAGCTCTCAGAATTTGCCTTGATTCAATGGAACGGCCAATAAAGAAAAAAAGTAGGTATAACAAGTCCGTTAGGCAAGGATTTAATATATCTGAACCAACAACTATGGTAGAAAATATCTGCGCCTTGTGGAACTCCTTCCAAGCTTATAAAAGGGGTTTCTCCGCTTAAATATGTGAACAGAGCTGTGGAGGAGCCAGGGATGGTCCTTGGTATGACTTCCCATATTACTCCATGGTCTCAGCACTTCCCTACTAATAGTAATTGAACTATCTTGACAAGAAGTGGAGAAAATTGCATTACCCAAGTTCAATGGGTTCCACCAAGAATCAACCAGAATTTTTTAGACAATTTTACCTTGTTCAAATCTGGAACACTCTTACCACAATATTGGACAGGTAAGTTTCCAACATTACTCTTCAAGGGTGCTAGGAGGAGAATAGGGGTGATTGAACCGACCATGGATTCATTTAACAGTAACTCCAGTATCAAGGGATTTGATAGATTACTCATCCCCTCGCCTATATGTGACTACAAATGGGCCTTCCATGATTGAGCCAAGCTTCTCACTTCTAGTAGTGATTTGTTTGTGGTAATACAGTACCAAGCTGGATACTTGGAAGGAAGAGGGGGCTGGGGTTCATTAGCTGCTTGTCCTTCTTTAGTAATGGTCTTTTTTAATTAGTCATGGCCTATGATTGTAATTGGACGATGTGTTGGGCCAACTTTTTTATGGTTTGCTTAGATTCAGTCCTGTCAGAGAAGATAGCCTTGACTAATAAAAAACAGCATCCAGGTTCACGCTCATACAGTACACAGCAAGGATACATCTTAAGATTGCAATGGTAACTAATATGGTAGGCCATGAGAGCATTGGCAGGTAAAGATCCCAGTGAAGTGAGTCTGAGATGGCCATTTTCTGGAGTATAGAGACCAGAGTTCCATTAACTCTTTGTAAGTCACCATTGATGGATGTGCTATAGTAATCCAAGAAGAGTTATTAAGCTCAGGGTGGTGCCAAGGAGCCTTATCACTCTGGATGTAAGAATTTTCCCTGTATCACAAAGGAGGACCTGGGGACAACTATGATGAGTGAAAATAATGATGTAGGAAGGTGAAAGTGGCTTTAGCAGTCTTAGCGGGGAAAGCAACAGCTTCAACCCATTTGGAGAAATGATCAATTCTGACCAATATATAGCGATTTCCACCAGTAGTCTGAGAGAGAGGGCATACCACGTCTAAACTTATGGTGTGAAATGGTTGTTGAGGTGTAGTAGGTTGATACTGGTATCGGGCCTTGAAGCTGAATCGCTTTTTACAGATCAGGCAAGCATTAAGGACTTCAGTTATGGTTTCCATGAAGCCCTCCCAGTAGTAGCGTTTTTGACCCACTTTTAGGTTTTGCATACTCCACCATGCCCCATAATAGTGTGATACTTCAGGATGACAGGTACTCGCTCTGATAGCCGAAGATAGGGCAACCAATATACTCCTACTTTCTTATAGAACTTCCCACTCTCCACCTTTGTGTTGCGGGAGTGCTGAACTAGCATCTTCTATACTTGTTCATCTTCACCAGCCCATGCGTCAGGAGTCATTAGAAGGTCATGTAACCTCTCAGCTTCACTTTTGTTTAAGTGAAGGACAGGCAGCCGCATCAACCCATTAACATAAATATGTCATGTTCCTGCCCAATGCACAATGGTCATATCATAATGCTTGAGCTTTAAAGCCCAGAGAGAAAACAGTCCCGTTGGGTCCTTCATATTCTGAAACCACTTTAAGGAGGCGTGGTTGGTAACCAATTTAATTGAAGTCCCATATAAGAACCGCTGATAGAATTTTGTAGCGAGCAATACAGCAAGGCACTTCTTCTCAGTGACGCTATAGTTGCGTTCAGCTTTGGTGAGCATCTTGCTGAAGTATGAAATGGGATGATCGACCCCATTCACATCCAACTGAGCCAGGATGGATCCAACGGCGTAGTCAGAGGCATATGTAAATAACATGAAAGGTTTGCCATAGTCCAGGTGATGGAAGATTGGCCTTTGTTGTAGCAACTCCATCAGTATCTCAGAAGCGGCTTTTTGTTCAGCAAACTAATGGAAAGGAAAGTTTTAGCCAAGCTGCGGATGAGGAGCTCGCTGAGCTGGGCAAATTTTGAAATGAATTGATGGCAATACTCCATCATGCCCAAAAATACCTAGGTGTCACAAAGGGTTTTGGGCGCAGGCATTTTTGATATCACTTCAATCTTGTTTAGGAAGGGTTGATTCCTATCTTGAGAGATAGCGTGCCCAAAGAAAACCAGCTTCTTCTGGAAATAGTACATTTAGAGGGCTTCAGCTTGATGTTAGATGCCCGCAAACGTTAGACACCTCCTTCAGGTGTGAGGTGCTCATTGAAGGCCTTGGAGAAAACTGTGGTGTCATCAAAATAGATAATCACACAGTTCAAATTAAGCTCCTGAAGAATGCGGTCCATAATCCGCTGGAAAGTTGCACACATTACACAGCCCCTGAGGTAGCCGAGTGGGTTGGAACAAACCCTCTCTGCAGATAAGGGCACAATTCTCCTGTCCTTTGGAGAAAGGTCAATCTTCCAGTGCGCTAGCCAAGTCCATGGCGTAAAAGAATTTAGACCCAGAGAGTTGGGCCAGAGCATCATCAATGTGGGGGATAGGGTAACTATCCTTCTTTATGAGGCTGTTTAATTTTCAGTAGTCCATCACTACCTGATGGCCTCCATTTTTCTTCTTTATCATTAGAAGAGAGGACTACCAAGGACTTTGTGAGGGCACCAACAACCCAGCGTCCAGCATCTGTTTGAGCTCCGTCTGCATATGTAGCTCCTCGACTTTGGATTTGCGATAGGGTTTGGATTAGATAGGGTGAGCCTCCCCAACAGCAATAGTATGAGACCAACCATTCATGTACCCATAATCAGTATCAGGTTTGGAAAATAATGTCGCTATAGGCCTCAAGCAGGGCTTGGACTTTGTCAAGCTCAGGTGGGCTTAGTTCATCAGAGATATGAACCGTAGACAGAGTAAATAAGGACTGATCAGCGGGTAAGCCCATATCTGCCAAAGTTTGATACAGTGAAATTTTTTAAGAACTTCTCTAGGGACTAGCAAGCCTCTTCCAATCTCCTGTTTCTTTTTTACTACCATGTCCTTCTTAGTAAGATTCCCAAGAAGAAGATTAATAGTCGTTGATAAGCTGAGTCTATGTCATGGCTAAATGAAATAATTGAGGGGACCAACTGTAAGGATCAAGCTGGTCGTCAGGAGGCCAAAAAGGTGAAGTTAGCAGGCCTTCCTGACCTCAAACATACCCTGGACCAACGCTGGGTTGAGGAGAGATATTCCCAGGTTGGTCCTGGGGATGTGCATGAGGTTTGGCACTGTGTTATGGCAAAGGCGTTAAACGCACTATCTATATTCTTAACGGCGATGAGTCTGTTTGGTTGCTCAGCAAATGGGGTTTTGAAACGTGGTTAAGTTTAAAATTTCTAAATGTGGTTGGCTTTACCTACAATCAATAGCTTAGTTTGGTCAATCTTGAGCTACGATACCCTGGCCAATGGTAGTGTGCGCCTATTGGCTTGCTTAGGGTTAGCACCGCACCCTTAGATTAATGGCTCTCCCACAATTGTTTGAGTATGATTCCTTGAGACCAACCTTTCCTCGTTGGTTGACTTCCCTTAATAAAATTCTCCCGTTTGTTCACGTTTTTTAGATTTATGGTCAAAGGGTCAAAACTGTGAGAGGACCTCCCCGCGGAGGCCTTGAACAACGTAGGCCGTTATATTTTCACACAATATTTACAAGATCAAGTGCACCGTGGGCCCCTTGGTCCCCTCAAGACTTAGAAACCCAAACCCTCCAGCACAAATCTTTGCTTGGTTATGTGCTCCACCTTGGGGTCCATACAAGTCCTGTTGGTTCGCTATTTATTATTATACCGCGTTGAACACTATTGACCAGTGTTACTTCATCTCTAGCCCCCTCTGTTGGGCTCTGCTTCCCATAATACTGATGACAATTTCCCTGGCGTTGTGTCTATGCACTGCGCACCACCTCACTGGAAACTGGGGAGTTACAGACACTCTCCTGACAGTCTAGCACGCCTGGCAATACTCATGGCTCTAGAATGCTAACCATAAATGCTGATTAGGTGCAATAAGCAGTTGTGGGGTATTTGTATGGTAAACTTAGTGTCAACTACCCGTTGTTCAACCGCCTTGATTACTACCTCTTTGGGTGCATAGAAAGGGATACCCTCTATCCTCCGCCAGCAACTCCATGGGGCAATGGAGCCCCTTGTTGAGGGTATTCCTATCCCCAATTTTCCTCATGATTTTGAGGAAGATGCAAAGTACAAAATTGAGGAGCTTGCTTTTGGTGTGAGACTCACTTGCATCAATGCAGTAAAAACTTCTCTTTTCGACCCCAATTATCCCCAAACCCAATGGCGCATCAAGTCATTTACTTGTGTGCCAGCTCTCATCAATTTTGCTGAGCATCAACTTGCTCAATATGTTGAGGCGATGGACACCGCCGGCCTCATTAACAAAGAAAACCCCCAATTATACCTCCTTATGCCTCATGTCGCTGATGCTCCCACCCCAATGCTGTCCGCCATGGTCCGCCAGCTAAAGCGGGCGCTGGACAAACGCTTCCCCAAAACCTCCTCACCATCTGATATGGCTTCCTAGGCTGATAACTTAGGGACTATATTAGGAATTTTTTAATTTATGATAATCCTTTTATTTGGCCCATTTGTGAATAAAGATGCGTGGCGGCTCCCATTTTTGGGTTGGGCACCACTAGTACTAAAAAAGATTCCCTCTAGGGCGTCCTTTGAGTAAGCAACATATATTTTATTTCGTCCTGCCGTTGTATAGCGCAGTGATAAGGCGGAGGAGGGATACTCAACTGTGAAATTGTTCAAATACAGGGCTATGATGATAGCTCGCTTCTGCTCCCTGATTTCAACTGCACAGATTCTTGACTCCTCTTTTATAATTACTGAAAATTTGTAAACTGAGGTAATAATAGTATGAAGACTTTTATTAAAAGTTGATTTCCCAAAAGCCACGTTGAGTAAAGGGTCCAACGCTAACCAAGTGCTTCTTCCTCTTGAAGATATATTTGATCTGGAAGGAACAATTCCCTATTATCTTCACGCAGAGCCAAGCGGAGATTTGATAACAACAACCTAAGGATATCTGATCCTTGCACTCTTATCCCAAGAATAAGCTATACAAACAATGTATAAACAACTAACTTAAAATCAGGTTTTATCTACTTTTATTATGAAATTATTGGGGTATTTATAGTATAATCAGCGCACAGCTTTTCAGCTGTCTACTGGGATCAATTAATTGTTCCCCTTTATTGGATTGACCCTTGAGTTTTAGGCACCAAATCTTGGCGGGTATCTTTGCCTTGATTTTTCTTTAAGTAACATAATCCTCTGTGTTTAATGAGTAGATTATTTGTTTCAGGTTTTTAAAATTAATTAATTCACCTGTGTTGCCCAATGACGATTCTGCCATGTGACACAAGCTTTAAAATGCCTAAGTAGTTTCCATTGTTCCCCCATTTGCTTGCTCTGAATGATTCCCTAAGAATATTTAACTATCAGGTGTAGCTCCCAAATCAAATTCTTGCTCAATACCATTGGGGATGATCCCCAACAAAAATAGACTTACACTTTAGTTGGCAACATTACCAAGATAAAAAATTGTAACCACCATTAGTTGAATTAATTAATTGTTCAATGAGGTGGATAATGTGGTTAACTGAAATTCCAACAGCAATCATACTCCTTTATTATTAAGCTCATCATCGGTCATAATCAAAGGAACCTCATAGTTAAGCAATGATATATACCCTTTTTTAAGTTAATAAACCTTCATATTCAAGCATGAACTGAGTACCAATGAGTATATCATAGGTATTATTGGCCAAGGCCACCGCTGGAGCTGACACGATGAGCTTACCAAAACGGATGGACAGAGAATAGTAGGCTCCAATAGCTCGGGTACTGGCAGGACTAGCAGTTATAAACTCCTGTGTGTAGTCAAGGTCAGGGGTAGCTTAATTTTTAATGAGTTTTGTTGATACCACGTTCACTGGGGACCCAGTGTCAAGGATAGCCTTAACCCACACTCCATTGACAAAAACCTCCACTTTGGTTAAGGTTCCACCCAAGTTGGGGGAAAGAGCAAGAATTTCCTTTAGACAGAGAGTAAAGGCAAGACTTTTGGTCGTCTTAGGATATTTTTCTTGGATAGTCTGTAGGGTATGAACACACTGTATGGATCTTATCAGAGTAGCAGCTAGCTGGTCAGCGTCACTGGCAGTTTCAATGACCTCAAAATTCCTCAACACTTGACAGTAATAAGTTTGATGGGGAATCCTAGTCAAATCCACTCTCTCCAGTTTCAAAATATCAGGTACCTCCACTTCACCTGGGGCTCCTAAAACATAATGACCAACATCTTCACAACCCTCTTCAGGCTCATCATCAGAAGGGCTATCGATGCATGTCAAGGAGTCCATCAATTGTGAGGTAAGTTCAGGGCTTCCTTGGTTGCAGGAGAGACACTGGGAGGGCTCATCTACACTATTAGCTATTGGAGGAGATGCGGTCATTGTTATGGTTCTACAGTTAGCCTTTGATGTAGGGGGTTGGCCTGCCCCATAACTACAGGTTTTATACTAGAAATGGATGATGGAGAGATTGAGGGCAAGAGAAGTAGCGTCCTTTAAGGATGAGATGAGTTCATAACTTGGATAGACTGCTC
This sequence comes from Massospora cicadina, assembly GCA_022478985.1. Classification (NCBI taxonomy): domain Eukaryota; kingdom Fungi; phylum Entomophthoromycota; class Entomophthoromycetes; order Entomophthorales; family Entomophthoraceae; genus Massospora; species Massospora cicadina. The sequence goes on from JAKSZP010007645.1 coordinate 7,418, forward strand.
TGGAGAAAGAGAGAAGCAATGTAAAAGGATGACTGCCTTCATTAGATGGCTTTTTGTAGCTGTAGATGGAGGGGAGCACTGCCCCATCACCACCATTATTCTCTTTATATCCTCACGGGATGGAGGAGCATCTAGTAGCCGCAGCTCCGCAGGAGCAGGTTTCCAAATGGAGACAGCCATATTAGAGGCTAGAGGGGTCGGAGTAGATTCTTTCCTTGGAGCTCCTTGCTTAGGGTCAAGTTCATAGATGTTAGCCACCTCTAGCAAGGCCTTATTATTATCTTGTACATTTTTGAATGAGCGCTTAGCTAAGGAGATATTCATCACCAAGGGGGGATGTGATGTTAATCCAGCCAAGATAGCTGCAATAGCATCGTCTAGTGGCAGCATCTTTGCAAGCAGTAATGGTTGAGCTTTAATGTAAACCTGATCAACAAAAGGGGCGATGGATTTTCCCTTTTTCAGGCTAAGGCCCATAAAGGCCTGTTTTTGCATTTTCAAACTCTGTGGTGAGACAAATTTCTCAATGAGTGCTTGCTTAACATTCGCTAGGTGCTGATATTGGCCATGTGCAGAACTATTATCTCCTGAGCCACTTGACTCAATCATGGAAGGATGTACTTTATTTTAAGATAGTCAGTTGCTCCTTCCATAGCAACTTCATACATAAAGAGGAAAGAGCCAATACTTAGCTCATCTAGGTTAAATTTGTCCCTAGAAAGGGTGTTGGGATTTTTGTCCGTTTTTCCAGCCAGACTAGATTACCAGGGGTCACTAGGAGATAACTCCCTATAATGAAGTGAAATGGATATTGGTTGACCCTGATTTTGGGGTAACAATGTTTGGGGATTTTAGGTTATTAGCCTGGGTCAGATCAGTCAGGGATCAATCCAGGTGAATGCTTAAAATCTAATTGGGCAGGGTTGCTGAAAAAATAGGGGCATCTGATAGTTGATCAATGTCTAACTATCAGGTGTATCAATTGGTATTGGTTGGGTTTCATCACTAATTGATTAGGAATTTAATAATCAAGTTGTGAGGTGAATGATACACCTGCAATAGTGAATTGATCAGTTGATTTGTGACCTTCCTTAATGGGTAACAAGTCCCATTGCCTAAGAAGGCCACTTTACAAATATGTTTAGTTTGCTGGGATCAAGAGGAAAACGTTAGGGACACGTTTTCTGACTCTTTTCATTTTAGGTCTTGAAGATGTCTGATGATGGAATACTAGCTAGGATGGGGAAGACCATCGCTGAGGAGACAATAATGGGTAATTCAATGGAAACGGCTGCCATTTCATCAATGAGGTGCCAACTGAGGGTTGGGCACCGAATTCTAACTATAAATTCCCCTAAGAATTGCTTAATAAAAACACTAACTACCAGAGTATTATATGATATACTGGAAGAATCCAATTCAAGTTCTATTCTTTCTTAAAGAATTGTTGCTGTGTGCTTTAATTGGGAGACTATTTAGGATAAAGAGTAAGGATCTGAGAGTGGATCCAGAGAAGAGAAGCTGAACAGAATTAGGGATTGTTTCCAGCTGTGTGTCACCAGAAAGAAACCATAAACGAGGAACTGAGTGTGGATTGAGTTAGGTGGTATAAATAAACAAAACTCTATTTAGCACATATAAGTATTTCCAGAGGAAATACTGGTCAAGCGTTGGACCCAATACTAGTACTTGATTCAACTACAGATAATAGTCTCCATACTGTTATCAAATGAATACATCTTACTATCAGACAACTTGGAGGATTGCACAACAACAAACCTGTGCAGTTAATTAATTTAGGGGTTATCAGCTGAGAATAATCAAGAACCCTATAAATTTTAACAAAGGTGTTTATGGATACTAGGGGAGGCCCATAAGGGCCTTGCAAAGAGTGCTTCTCAAGCCTTTTAAGGTGAGACAAAGTACTGGATAGCTGGAGTTCCAGAATAGCTAGCCGGGGGTTAATTTTAGTAGGGAGGTCGTGTGTCTACTATCCTCACCGATTTCCATTTTTTCAGTTTATTTGGTGGTGTACAGATTCCCCTGTTGTAGGCACCACTTGTCAAAAGCCTGGCACTAACTAATGCTTTCTGGTGCTACTTGCACAGGATTTGACAATTTAAGTGAAGAAGGAGTAATGAAATTCTTAACTGATGTTGACAAAGTAGTAGAATTTCTTAATACCACTTATATAATACTAGGAACTTTAGAGAATAAGAGGTTTTTAAGTGTTCTTATTAATCACAGCAATGTGTTGAAAAGTGAACCCTATTTTTGTTGCTGCTTAGTATTTAAGCAATCTAGAGCTCAAAGTGAAATGGGTAAAAAATTTATTATATGTTATGAGTATCCAAATTAGAAAAAATTAAGTTTCAGCCCTATTGGAGCTCTTGGAATTTGCCTCTCTTCAATGGAATGGCCAATGGATGGTCAATAGTAGGCATAACAAGTCTGTTAGGCAAGGATTAAATATATCTGAACCAATCACCATGGGAGAAAATATTTGCATCTTGTGGGACCCCCTCCAAGCCTATAAAAGGGGGTGATCTCCACTTTGGTCTGTGAACTGAGCTGTGGAGTAGCTAAGGATGGACCTCAACATGACTTCCCATATTTCACTGCAGGCTCAGAACTTCCCTACTAATAATTAAACTATCTTGCTGAGAAGTGGAGGAATTGTATTAACCCCAGTTCAATAGGTTCCACCAAGAATCAACCAGGTTCTTTTGGACGAGTTTAGTCTTATTCAAATCCAGAACACTCATACCACAATATTGGACAGGTAATTATCCAACACACCCCATTGATACAAATTGTATAGTTCTAAAAGTGCACGGCGTACTGAACATAAAATATCTGGATACCATAAATACTTATCCCCATTAATAAAATTATGATAAACTAAAATCCAGTGTCTTAAGGGTGGTTAGCCTGGCAGGTAAAACTGCTTCCACCCTAGTGCTAGTTTCGAGTTTGAACTCTGTACTGACTAGAAAAAAATTCTGTGTGGTATATTTGTCCCCAAGGTCAACCCACCTCGAATATTTTAAAATTCAGTGTCTTCAAACCTTTGAAAAGACTTTATATAATATGTAAATATAACTTTAGAAGTAGTTTAAACATTATGTGAAGGCTATCTAGAATAAAACATATAAAGGGTGGATTGGTGGGATTAAGATTCTTATTTAACTCGTTTTACAACACTATAAAGATAGTAGAACTAGTTCTTTTTTTTAGTACTAGATGGTCCGTAGAACTAGTATTCTATCTAGCAAATAGTAGAATTAACAAAATTTAAGCTTGCTATTTAAAAATTAATTGATTATGAGTACAAACATTTGAGAACAACTGGTTTTAGCTAAAATTAACCAAAGATTTCAACAAGATTTTAAGCAAAAGTTTAGGGGGTGGAAGGCGAGTTGGTGGGTGTACGGCTACCAACCTGAAGGTTGTGGGTTTAATTCCCGCCCTTCGCACATTGATTGGGGTGCCAGCCGAAGGAAGCTATTGGTGGTTAGTAGGTCTAATAACACGAAAACCTTACCCATGACGTAACCAGAAAACCCGAGTCCCGATCCGGAGATGGAAAAACTTCGACGGAGTTGACCCTGCTCAGGTTTCATGTCGATCCTTTCTTTCGGTAATGTCTGTCCCCTGGTCGGCTTGTCTGGAATAAATAAATAATACAAGCAAAAGGTTAGATGGTATTAAAAATGATTTTTTACAATATTCACTACTTTCACAATTTTTCAATAATTGTTATATTGTCATGAGAGATAAATAAGTGTGTCAAATTTCAAGGCTCTAGTTAGTCTGAAAGGTAGTTAAAAATCAATTGAAAGATTCTATAACAGACAGACATCACAGTGAGTAGAGAAAAACGTTAAAAAGCAAAGTTAAAGTCTAGATTTATATATTAAAGCTAAAGCGCAACCTGGGTTGCTTATTTTTCTTCTTATTTTCTTTACAACAGTAATAATTTCTAGATTATTATTTCTTAGATGAATTTTTTGTAACTCTGGTTTTTTCAACAATCAATTATCTTATATCTCGCAACAACTTTAACTAATGTCTACGGATTAAAATTATTAAGTTTTCTGACACTTTGTTTACTAGATATATAAGTGGCTATCAAGAGTCGAGTTTTAATAGCCACTTATATATCTTGTAAACCCCAATCAATAGAGATTCTGTCATGAAAACTTTATTTACAAGTCTTTATACTAGCGCTTAACAACATTTCTGTGATGTGTAATGCTATAACTAAGGACTGAGCTACAATTTTCACAAGCCTAGAAAAAATATAAAAACTGCGACATAATTTTTTATCCTTTATACCATTACTTAACAAAAAGCACTGTGACAAAAAGAAAATCGGAATCTTAAAGAATAGTTTATGTTTTTAGCTTCGTCATAACTTTTATAACTATATGATTATACCCATAATTTCAAATACTCAGCGAATTTCAAACCAAAAGTTCTCAAAACAACAGAAACGCCCTGGCCAACATTTATCTAAGGTACGTTCGATGATGTGACATCGGGAAACCTCAAACCTCACACATTAAAACCTAGAATAATTGGTATGTTTCATGGTAACGAAATGGAAGCAAATATCTCCATTAGCGCCAAACAAGAGAGGGTATACTAGTTTTAATGATACTATTGATAAAAATAACGTAATGAGCTGCTAGCTAGAGACAGAATGATTTAACTATTGGGGGTACATCAGTTAGGCGGTAGATAACGTATGAAAATATAA
>JAKSZP010007646.1:0-12128 GCA_022478985.1 Massospora cicadina
AGGTTGCAGAAGTGTGATCAGGTGAACTGGCGCTAGTTGGAGTAGCTCCAGGTTGGGGGTGGTGCCTGCTTTCATGGCTGCTGCTTGAGAGCGGGGGATTCTGGTTGACCCTGAGGTGGGTAACCGAGGGTTGCTTCGTTTGGGGGTGTTGCTGGCTCGTTTGGCATAGCCTGCGGGTTCTTTTGCGGGGTTTCCCGCCATATTTGCTAATAGTTTTCGTAAATCTCTTTAGTGGAGCTAAATTTCAGGCTGAATTGATTTTCGAAAAGTGATGCTTAGCAGAAAGAGATCACTAATGGGGATATGTATTTAAAATATTTTTTGTAGAACTCATATGGAATGCCATCTGGGCCTGGGCATTTTTGGTTTGGCGCACCGCGAATGGTAGTCCATAATTTGTTCGGAGTAATTAAATTCATTATTTCTGGGTATCAGAAAATGGTGCGGATATGAGCTCTGTCAAGAAATTCTGCCATTTCAGCCGGCTGAATTGGTTCAGCTCAGTATAACTTGGAGTAATATCTTTATGTTTCGATTGCCACTTTGGCTGGTGTATCCACGATAGAATTATCCAATCTTCGCACCTGTGTGCAGGCCACGCTCTGGCGTGGTGCAAAAATTTTTTGAAGAAGTATGCAGTGCACTTGTCACCTTTAGTGATGCGTGTGGCCCTGTATTGGACACAAACCTGATGTTTGTGTTGCCTTTCAAGTGCGTTGAGGTGGGCTGCTGCCTCCGCCCACTTCTGGCCCCATGCAGGGCTATATCCTGAGGCTGGAATGTTGGACTTAAGTGGGCCAATTCTGCCAGCGCACGCGATATAACTGCCAATGTGGCTCGTGAGCATCTGGATGAGAGATGGCGATAGTGGTGGATGGTGTCTTTTTTGAAAGTTGCCCATGTGGAAATGGGGTCTGCGCAAAACGGTGCAACAAACAATTTTGCCAAAGTTGCCTCTTCCACCCACATGGAAAATCCTGGCGACGCAAGCTCTGGGGGGCGGATTTTTCACCAATGTGGGGCCTTTGCAACTGTGACAGGTAAGTGGTATGTTATCGAGACCAGTCGGTGGTCAGAGAATTCCATTTTCATTGTTTTGAAGTGGGAGATTTGGGGTTGGAATTTCGCTGGCACTAGAATAAGGTCTATGTGGGTCATGGACCTTAATTGGCCGTTGTGGATGTGGGGATGCATCATGTTTTTGAGCAGTGGGGCATGTCATGGCAGCGTATCCATTAACCCAAGGGTGGCTTTTAGAACGCATAGTTCTATGTAACCCTGTGGGGCGTGGGATGAGGGTGGCCACCGTCCGTTGGTGAGGTTAGCCAACAGTTCATGTCACTGATTAGGAAAGAATCGGGGGGTAGCGGGAGGGATTTGACCGACGAGAAAAATTCCCAACGCTCTTGTGCACCGTTTGGGGTGTAAATGTTGACAATTGTGTGTGCAACATCGGCCCATGAGAAGGTGACAACGAGCACTCGGTCATTTAGGAATGTTTCTGAAGATATAAGTTTGAAAAAATTGTTTTTCCAAATTAGCACCCCACAGTGCTTTGACCAAAAGGATAGGGATGGTAGGAGCATTGTTTTCCAAGCATCCTCGGAACCTTGTGGACAGTGGGTTTCCTGGATGGCCAGGATATCCACAGGTAAATTATTTTGTAAAAAACTCAGTTTCCTAGCCCGGGATGGACAGGCCTTGAGTCCGGCGATATTCAGCATCCCTAAAGTGAAGGTTTCTCCCATCGCACCTTAGGTGTGAGGGGGTGGGCCTCCGGGCCCACCAGCCTCTTCCAGGTCCCCACGGGCTTTTGCAGCAGCGTGGGTATTAGCAGCAACACTATTGGGGTTTTTGTTAATTTTTGCAGAAAGAGTCACATTAGCTTTGGCCTTCACTTTTTGTTTTCCCGACGTCGGACGAATTTTTTGTGGTGCGGATAAGTTTGGTGCACCATCGAGTGGGGCAAAAAATTTTTTAGTTGGGATAGGTCTCAAGTCAGTTTCAACTGGGGCTTGGGTGCAGCAATTGGGTGAGATCGAATCTCCCATCAGATCCTCAGATTGAGTGGCCCATTCAGCTTGGGCCTCCCAATCTGATTGGGTGATGGATTCCTGAGTTGCTTCCACCGCGAAGGTCTCCATGTCCTCCTGGCGTTGTGAGTATGGGATGGTGGTGGTGACCTTGGCCGCTTCCTTGGCTGCAGTCCTATGGGCCTGCTTGGCCTTCTTCCGCTCCTGCGGGGAGATGGGCTTTACCAATAGGTAGCAGCCTTGTGCTCCCCACGGGAAAGCCTCTTTGGTGCTTGCGGTTGGTTTGTAGTGCGCCTCTCCGCTGGCCATGGCCGCCAAGGGGTGCTCTTGGAATGTAACGCCCTCTTTAATGGGGCACACGTGTGCCTTATGGCCAAACGCGTCACAGTGTGCAAATGGGGGGCGCGCTGTCCACGGTTACCCGGAATGGGTGGGTGGTGTGCCCTGCGATATCAATAAAGGTGGAGTGCGGGATCTGGGTTAGGTCCTTCGCGATTCTCCTCAGTTGGGGTCAGAACTGCAATGGCTTTGCCGGTGCACAGGTGTGGCATCAGCATGAACGTTGCATTTTGAAAGATTGTATTTCGCCATATATGGCAAGATCATCTTTCAGGTGTTGCTCAAAAATGTCACGTTTTACTGTAGTAGGCAAAAAGTCAAACGTGAGAAAATTTGGTTTGATTTTGTCCATCTGGTGCATTTAGTTTCGATGACCCGTTGCCCTTCGGGGAGGTCAACCACTATGCACACCACTGCAGCCTCGTCTGCTGCTATTTTGCTTTCAAAACCTAGGTCCAGCCAACCGTGCGACATGGAGTGAGGTGCAACGTACACCACGGTTGGGAAAATTTTGTGTACATCTTCACAAAATTTTTCCCATAGGGCCGTTTTTTGGATGTCCAGATACACGGACTCGAATTCCACCGATGAAAGTGGCTGGGAATGTGGCGTATTGATGTACTGGTTGCATCGTGCTTGCCACATGAGTATCTCCGGGGAAATTGTGACCGCCAGTTTTTTTAGATTTTTTTTCTATTCCGCCAGATTCTCTGGGGCGTTTTCAAATGTTAGAGGCCGCAGGCCTTCCGCCTGCTCCTCTTGCCTTGTTTGCCCAACTGCTCCCAGACATGGGCGCAGACTAATCCCCTCTATGAGATTATCAAACTAGATTTAGTCTTGAATTGAATGGGTTGCAAAAGTGTTTGCAACGAGAAAGAAAAGTGCAAACCCTTCATGATATTCACAGATGCTTTTAACTACGCTGTTGGAGCTATATTGGCTCAATTGGATGAGCATGGGGTCAATCATCCCGTGTCTTAATTTAGCAAAATGTTTTCATAAGCTGAGCGTAATTACAGCGTGATGGAGAAGGAGTGCTTGGATGCCCTGATCACTGTCAAACACTACAGCCCAATCCTATATGGAGCTCCCTTCAAAGTGATCACAGACCACGCCTCTCTAAAGTGGTTGCAGAATATGAAGATCCTCAAGAAGCAGTTAGCTCACTGGGCTCTGAAGCTCCATAATTATGATATTACTATTGAGCATCTAGCAGGAACGTGCCATATGAATGTAGATAGGTTAACACAGCTGCCCATTTTTCACTTAGACAATAGTGAAGCTAAGAGGCTACATGATCTCTTCATGACTCCAGATGCATGGGCTGATGAAAATGAATAAGTTCAAAAAAGCTAGCTTGACACTCCCACAACACCAAGTTGGAAAATGGGAAGTTATATAAGAAAGTAGGAGTAAATTGGTTTCCCTACCTCCAGCCATCAAAGAGAGTTCCTGTCATTTTGGAGTCTCACACTATCATGGGGCATGGCAGAGTACACTCTCATATGAGTGGGTGAAAAGCGTTAATACTGAGATGGCATATTAGAAACCATAACCAAAGTCTTGGATGCATGCCTGACCTGTAAAAAACAATCCAGCTTCAAGGCCCAATATCAGTAACAACCTATGACGCCTCAACAACCCTTCCACACCATAAAGTTTAGATGTGGTAGGTCCTCTTCATCAGACCACAGGTGGCAATCACTATATCTTAGTTGGTATTAATAATTTAACCAAATGGGTTGAAGCTGTAGCACTCCCCGCCCAGACGGCTAAAGCCACGGCCACCTTCTTACACCAATACATCTTCACCTGGCATGGGTGCCCCCAGGTACTCCTATGTGATAATGGAAAAAAATTTTACCTCCCAAGTGGTGAAGCTCCATGACACCTCCATGGGAGCACAACAACTCTTCTCAGCCTCTTAAAACCCATCCACAAATGGTGCTGGCAGAGAGAGAGAGAGAGAGAGAGAGAGAGAGTTAGTGGAACCCTGGTATCAATACTCCATAAAATGACCAATTCAAACCCACTCCACTGGGATCTTTACTTACCCAGTGCCCTCATGGCCTACCAAACTAGTTACCATCGCATCCTAAAGATGTCCCCTTTCTGTGTGTTGTATGTCCAAGAACCTGGGATACCAGCTCTACTAGAAACAGATATTTTCACTGACAGAACTGACCCAGAGAAAGCCATAAAAAAAGTTGTCCCAACACATCATGTAACTACAAGTAGAAGCTATAACTAACTTGGCCAAGACAGTCACAAAAGAAGGCAAAGCAGCTAATGAGCTCCGTGTCTCTCTCTCTTCATTCAAGTATCTGACTTGGTATTGTATTATCACAACTGTATCGCTCCTAGAAGTGAGAAGCTTGGTTTTATTTGGGAAGGGCCATTTTCAATCACATACAAGCGAGGGGATGAGTACTCTATCAAATCCCTCACTTCTGGAGTCACAATTAATTGAGTCCATGGCCAGTTTTTACACACTTATTCTTTACCTACCACTCTTGAAGGGGGTAATGTCAGACAATTACAATTATGATGTTGATAAGAGTGGTTCTGAGCAAAATAATATAAATTTCAGCCAAAAGGCCCTGGTCAATTCCCAGTGGAACCCCGAAAATTAAAGATACACTTCTAATAATGATCAGGCCAAAAAATCAAGTTTCAGGCGGTCAGTTTGCACTGAACCTTCAGCCAAATTCAGGAAGTTCATTGGAGGTTCCTCCCCCAGCCTCATCTAGTTTAGTACAGGTTACAATACGGAAACTGGCCCCTTTTATAGAGTCAGAAGGGGTCCAACCAAGTGCAAAAATTTTCGAGTCCATTGATTGGGTCAAATTTATAAAAGCAAGACCTAATGGACTAGACCTTCCTGTTCCCAACCCTCAATTGGCCATTCCATTCAAATGAGGCAAGTTTGAAAAATTAAATAGTTTGATGGCTCATATTACCTAACTTAGATGTTACTAATAAATCCAAACTTCAAGCCTTGATGTTTTTAAATATTGTTATTGACTTTAATAAGTGTATTATCTTTTACCCCCATGCGGCCATTAATGAAATCTATAGAAACAACTTTTCTAGTATTTATTAGTATTTTATTATTTTCTATTAAGTGGTGAGATCAGAACCCCTACATATATTGTTGGATTTGAGGTAAGATGTACCAGCGAGCATTTTCTACCCCCATAATCCAACAACTCTTCCTGACATAACCTATTGATGAAATTTTGTGCAGTTATTAAGGTCAAATAATATAATAAACCATTTTATAATTATTTTTATAATAAAAAAGGAAGTTCTTTAAATATAAGAAGTGAAACTTTTTTATATCTTTAATATTAATTGGTACATTGTTTTACTTGCTTTTCTTCAACTCACAATCTTGTTTGTGTACAAACCAACTGCAAGCACCAAAGAGGCTTTCCCATGGGGAGCACAAGGCTGCTACCTACTGGTAAAACCTATTTCCCCACAAGAGTGGAAGAAGGCCAAGAAGGCCTGCAGGGCCGCGGCTAAGGAAGTGGCCAAACTCACCACCGCTATTCCACACTCCCAACACCAGGAGGACATCAAAACCTTTGTGATGGAAGCAACTTGGGAATCCCTCAACCAATCAGATTGGGAAGCCCATGCCGATTGAGCCACCCAATCTGAGGATCCAATGGGTGACTCAATCTCACCCAATCTTTACAACCAAGCTCCAGTTGAAACTGACTTGGGGTCCAACCTACCTGAAAAATTTTTTTCAACCCGATTGTTGGTGCACCAAACTCATCCGCACCACAAAAAATTTGTTTAATGTCAGGGAAACAAAAAGTGAAGGCAAAAGCCAACGCAAACCTTTCTGCTAAAATTAAAAAAACTACTGATAGCGTTGCTGCAAACACCCGCGCTGCCATGAAGGCCTGTGGGGATCTAGAGGAGGCTAGTGGGCCTGGGTGCCCACCCCCTCACACCTAAGGTACAATGGGGGAAACCTTCGCTTTAGGGATGTTTAATATCACTGGACTCAAGGCCTCACTGTCCCGGGCTAGGAAACTGAGTTTTTTACAAAAAAATTTACCCATGGATATCCTGGCCATCCAGGAGTCCCACTGTCTGCGAGGTTCTGAGGATGCTTGGAAAACCATGCTCCTCCCATCCCTATCCTTTTGGTCAGAGCACTGTGGGGTGCTAGTTCAGAAAAACAATTTTAACAAATTTTTATCGTCAAAATCCTTCCTCAAGGGCTGAGTCCTCAGTGTCACTTTCTCGTGGGCCAATGTGGCGCATGCTATCATCAACATCTATGCCCCAATCTATGCATGAGAGCGTCAGGAATTTTTCTCGTTGGTCAAATCCCTCCCGTTACCCCAGACCCTTTTGTAGTTGTCAACATGAACTGTTGGCTAAACACACCCACAAACCGTTGGCCTTCCTTCTCCCATGCCCCCAGGGTCATGTAGAGCTCCGGTTTCAAAGGCCACCCTTGGGTTAATGGATGCGCTGCTGTAACAAGCCCCACTGCTCAAAAATATGACGCGCCCCCACGTCCACAACGTCCAATTAAGGTCCATGGCCCACATCGACCTTATCCTTATGCTGGCGAAATTCCAACCCCACATTTCCCACTTCAAAACAACAAAAATTGAATTCTCTGACCACTGACTGATCTCGATAACCTACCACCTACCTGTCACAGTGGCTAAGGCCCCACATTGGTGCAAACTCCGCCCTCCCAAACTTGCGTCGCAAGGATTTTCCACTTGGGTGGAATCAGCAACTTTGGCAAAAGAGTTTGTTACACCATTTTGTGCGGACCCCATCTCCACATGGTCAACCTTCAAAGAGGATACCATCCGCCACTCTTGCCACCTCTCCTCCCAGTGTTCATGAGCCACATTAGCCATCATTTCATGCACTCTGGCAGAGTTGGCACACCTGGAGTCCAACATCCCAGCTACAGGCTACAGCCCTGCATGGGGGGAAGTGGGCGGAAGCAGCCACTCACTTCAACGTGCTTAAAAGGCAACACAAACATCGGTTTTGTGTTCAGTACAGGGCCAACCGCATTACAGAGTGTGACAAGTGCACCGCATATTTTTTAAAAAAATTTGCACCACGCAGAGCGTGGCCTGCACAATGGTGTGAAGATCAGATGATTCCGTTGTGGATACACCAGCCGAAGTGGCAATCAAAATACAAAATTATTACTCTGAGTTATACTAATCTGATCCAATTCAGCCAGCCAAAGTGGCGGAGTTTTTGACCAAACCCATATCTGCACAATTTCCCAATACCCAAAAATAATGAATTTGATTACTCTTAATGAACTATGGACAGCCATCCGCAGTGCACCAAATCAGAAATTCCCAGGCCCAGATGACATTCCATATGAATTCTATAAAAAGTACTTCAAATATATATCCCCACTGCTGCTTGCCTCACTTAACTAGAGCCTTCTGGAAGCGCGCCTCCTACCAGGAGGACAAGAGGCATTCACCGTCACACTCTTCAAGAAAAGGGACAAGCTAGACTTAGCCAACTAGCGCCCCATTTCTTTAACTAACACGGATACAAAAATTTTAACTAAAATCAAAGCTAACCGTTTAGGGATTGTAGAATCTGCCACCCTCTCCTCAGAACAATCTGATTTTATACCCAGAAGGTCGATTTGGGACAAAGTGCACTCTGTGGCTAACGCATGCCAGTCCACAGCCTCTGGGGCACTTGTACTTTTGGGCCAACAGAAGGCCTATGATAGAGTAAACTGGGAATACCTCAGGGCTTGCCTCCACCAATTCCGCTTGCCCCCTCGCTTCATCAACTGGGTAATGCTGCTCACAGAATCTGCAACAATGGCAGTACGTGGCCCTGGCTTCCTAATGGAAGTAGTCCGTCCTCAAAGGGGCTTACGACAAGGGGACCCCCTTATCCCACTCTTATACAACTTCAGCCTTGACCTACTACTTTAAAATGTGAATTCCCAACTCACTGGGGTCCATGTACCAGGCCAAGCCCCAGTCAAGATGATGGCGTTTGCAGATGACTGTGTGGTGGGGGTGTCTAATAATAAAGACACACGTGCACTTGAAGCTCTCATCCAGGAGTATTTCTGAGTAAGTAATGCTGCACTGAACGCTTCCAAAACCGAAATCATCCTCCTTGGTCGGTATCAAACCTGCTGGGCCCCAGCAACCAGTGCCCAGCCCAGCCCATCTGCTCGCACACATGCTCGCCCTCCCAGCTCACCCCACACTGCCCCACTAGTGCTCCCCTTCGTGCCACGCCCTACCATAGGGCCGGTCCGCCATCTGGGCGTGTGGGTGGAGGCAGGTGGGTACGCATCAGCAGTAATGGAAAGTTATATTCTAGACAACGTGACAAAGCGCATCGCCTCCCTCAGAGCCCACCTACCTCCCTTACTGGAAGGGTTGTTTTAGCCAACTCTATGTATCTCTCCAAAGTCTGGTTTGGAGCCCACGCCATCCCCTTCTCCTCAAGCTTTTTCATGTCCTTGTATGCCCTTCTGCAAGGATGGCTTTGGTCAGGCCGCCCACCACCAGTATGGCTAGAGGTCATGTTTGGCCCTCATCATCATGGTGGCACGGGCCTGCTTTGCTTCAAAGCCCATGCTGCCAAGATCCTGGGCACCTGGATTGTGGCCTTCACCGCCCCTACGCTCCCCTCCCAACACTGGTCCTGCGCAGCCCACTCCAACTTCTCCCGCGCCTTGGGACTTAACAATCCATCAAACCCTCACTCCTTGATGAAATACCTAGCTTCACACCCATCGGCCACAGGTCCTCACGGTACTAAAACCCACTACAAATGAATCCTCCTCTCCATGCGGAGCGCTGAGTGTTGAATTTATATTAGCGGACACACAGCCCAGAGAGGCCGCCCCTCTCCTCAGTTCACACAAGAGGTACAGGGGCTACCCATCCAAGATGGCGTGATCCCCACACGACCCCATGTCCTATCCAGGGTGTACTACCTGGACATGATGGACATCCCTTACTCCATAGAGACTCAGAAGACTATTTTGAAATATGCACACCATCCTCTGTTGCAGCCTCAAATCCGATCCCATGTGTGGCGCTGCCTGAGGCGGGTGTACTATATGGCTGGGCGCTCTAACGCTTTACACTCATCCTGCGTCATGTGTGGCCAGTATGGAACGCTGTTCCACCGCATGGAGAAGTGTACTACCTCTAGAGTGATATGGCGCGAAGTTTAACGTCTGCTTGGCCAGGATCAAACACATCCCTTCAGTCTGTCAAGAGATATGTTTGCTTTATTAATGGCTTCCCCTCTTCCACCCTCCCTCTGTGCTCTGGTGGTTGCAATCGCCATGTGGACCATCCACACGATTGTATTGGATGCCATCACAGGCTCCACCCCCACCCTCCCAGAAGCTGTCCACAGATTCCGGTCTCATTTGGTGGACCACTTTCAGGCGTGGATGTTTGGGTACCTCCCACCGCGTCACCGACAGCTGGTCTCCTCCTGGTTCCCAGTTTGGTTTATAAAATCAGACCCTTTCCTCCACACGTGTTCAATTGTGGCTACGGCCTCCTCACACGTTCCCTCCCCCTCCCCATAGTGGCGTTCCCGCTGGCAACAAGAGATAGCTTCACTTCTCTGGAGTGCCTTCCCTGTTCTAAGTTTTGTTTCTTTTGGGTCAAATTTGGAAGTGTCCGTCCCATGGTCAGCCTTCCTCGCAATAAATTTAAAATTTAAAATAAAATCTTGTTTGTGTTAGAATCTTAGATCCTTTTTTCAATACACTTCCTGACATAACCTAATGAAATTTTGTACAGTTACTAAGGTCAGATGGTAATACAATATTACATCATAATTATTTCAAAGTTCATAGTAAAATAAAAACTTTTAAATGTAAGATATGAAAAAATTATATGTTTTTGAATTTATTTGGTATAGGGGGATACCCCAGTTTAGAGTATGAACTCATTACCACTGCCTGCCCTAGTTCGATCCTGGTAGATGAACTTTGGGTAGGGGGTGATTATGACAGTTAAAATTGTGCACCAATGCCCCATACTGAGATAGCAAATAGCAAGGCGGTCCATGGAATATCTGGCCTATCATATGCCATACATGGAGGCTTTCCAGGCTTTATCCTCCTTTTCCATTTCTTTAATTTCCTTAATTGGTGCAGTATTGTCCTCGGGTCAACCCACCTCAAATAAAATTTAAAGTTTTTATTTATTTGTGGAAGGTTGACCAGGGGATAAGCGCTTACAATATAGTGAGAAAACTAATGAAATTCTACAATTAAAGACACCCCAGAGGGTTCAAGGCCCCTCTTGTTGTCTCCAGGATCACCAAGATTAGGACGGTAGGTAAGGGGAGTTGTGCTGGCTTATTCTTGGATGCAGCATGTGTGAAGGAAAGGATCAACTTCTAGGAACCATATGGGGAACCATGTGTTGATTGTCCTTCTGTTATGGGGGGTCATATGTCCAAACAGCCATGCTTGGAGATGTTCCAATATATGGCTGTGGAAGTGATAAATGGCTTCTTGGATTGTTGGCGCTGCTCATGTAAATGATTTCAGTACCATTGTATGCATCGTCCATAATGCTATTGCTACTATTAGCGCCCTGAGAGATGGGTAGATAGGTGACTATATGTTTAGAGCGAAAATGTTTTTAGCCAGACTGAATGGTTGTCCGTTTTCTTGGCGGAAAAGGCGCATGGACTCTTTCCATACAGCCACTGATGTTGGGCATTGTTCTAAACGGTGGGCTAGGCTTCCATACT
Source organism: Massospora cicadina (assembly GCA_022478985.1). Taxonomy (NCBI): domain Eukaryota; kingdom Fungi; phylum Entomophthoromycota; class Entomophthoromycetes; order Entomophthorales; family Entomophthoraceae; genus Massospora; species Massospora cicadina. Next base: position 11,151 of record JAKSZP010007646.1, read on the forward strand.
GACCACATATTGCACATGAGGTATGATTGGCATTTGACCATTCAGCTGTTTGGTATACTCTCCTCATAGCCCTCCATACATGTGCTCTTATCCTGGGTTGGAGTAGAGGGTGATGTGTGTATCTCCATACTCTTCTTTGGGTCTCCAGGTTGTAGGGTATGTCCATATGGTCCAGGTAATCTATCCTGGCTATGGTATTTGAGCTTCTGCTTATTATATTGTCAGTGACTATTTGATCATTGATCTCCTGTCTGTGAGTTAGCTTTGAGCGTCCTTGGTGACTGGTTTGATCTTTTATGTGAATCTGCCATGTCGCTCTTCTCATGGCTAGGAGTATTCATTTAAAGTGTACAGGAGTGCCGTGTGGTCCTGCAGCTGTAGGATGGATGCCAGATATTTTATTAATGTGTTTGGGTGATCTGGGTTTCTTAATTGTAGTGCTCGTGTGAAGTTATATCTTGCTGTTCTGTCCCAGTGTGTATCTGGAAGATCTGGGATAGTCACCTGAGCTATCCAGGATCCCAGTATATGGGCTGCTTGCTCTACATAATTAGTAAGCCACATACCTCCATTCCTTCTAGAGCCAAATAGGGTTTCAAGGCGTACAGGGGGATTATGGTTGGACCATAGCCATCCTTGTAATAGGGCGTGGACTGTGTTGAAGAAAGATGGTGAGAAAGTGATTGCATGGGCCGTGAACCATATGATTGATAGAATCATTGAGTTGGCTACTGTGACCCTTCCTGTTAGACCTGTTTGGTGTCCATGTAAGGAGGCAATGCGTTTTGTTATTTTATCTAGAAGTTGATTTTCCATCATGGAGTTGGCGTAACCTCCTGCTTCCAACCATACTCCCAAGTGACGAACAGGGCCAGCTGTTGGCTTGGTGATGAATGAAAGTTTCAGCGAGGTCGTTGCTAATTTTCGCTTTTATGTCTGGTCAGGAGTCTTGATGTTGTACTAGCTTGTTGGCCCTGT
>JAKSZP010007647.1:0-12077 GCA_022478985.1 Massospora cicadina
ATAAACTCATCATATTGTCAGCAACTTTAGATGTAGTCACATTTAGAACGAGCACCAGGCTGGATAGCCCCTATTATCAAGCCTTTAACGGTTTCCTCTATATTAGCGGCTTAAATCTAGTAGTTAGTTTGGTCAGGGCCCTCAATGGCCAAGTCCATAAAAGATTGAAAAATGAATATGGCTGATATTAGCTGAAGGCAAATCTTGCCAGTTTGAGTGTACCCATTGGGAAATACCAATAGATTCCTCAGAAGAGGGACTTGCTTCACCAGATGAATTCATCATTGTGAAAGTATGTTTTCACCAGGTAGCCTTGGAAGCAGACCCTGGCAGGGAGTACCAGTATTGGAATTTTGTGAGAAATTCTTTAAGCAGGCGCGACAAAGGCTATAAAGTTATTAGTTCTGTGGCTCTAGCAAAGATTGACACAATTGCAATGAAGTTATTAGTTCTGCTGCTATAGTTGGTTCCAATCGGAAATACAGAATCCTGTAAGCAAATAGACCAAAATTAAACTACGTGAGATGAGAGTTTAGGTACTTTATTAATTAAAGACTAGAGATGTTTATAGGGAAAATGTAGTGGTTCTTTGCAAGGATTTCCTTGATCTGCCCGAGGTAAGATCTTTCCTACCAGAGGACCAATATTGTTGATTATCATTATTATTATAATAATCATGATGATCATATATAATAGAATTTTAGTTAGATGCGATTGACCTTCTTAACGAGGCCTAGCCCCTTTGAAAATGATTAGTTATTTTGACTTGCTTGACCATCTCAAAAAACTGAGTTTTTTGGGTTGGTTAAATCTAGGAGGTCAATAACTCTGAAGAGTCTTTCTTTGGTCAAATTGAGAATCAGAAATATTAGGTTTAGATTTAACCATCTTATCAGACCAAGATATTGAATCTCGATCTAGAGTATTTTCTGTCGTCCTAGTTGTATCTACAACAGCTGGTTTGATACCTTTGGAGACCCACTGAGTTGCCGTAGAGTACAGGAACTGGAGGGCCTCCCATTGTTTGACCTCATTGGTGGACACGCCTCAGTGTGCCAACATGTCTGACTGGATTGGGGTGTATTTTACTGGGGCTCTGGCTACCAACTTGACTGCTGTCGGTGTTTTGGCCCCTTCCAGTAGTACTTTTAGTTTTTTTGCTAAATTTTCTTGGGTATCCGATCCCTTTAATTTGGTCCCCAATATAGTTTCACCCCTGTCAGGGTCAGTCCCTGATGGTTCATATTGGTTTGGCGATTAGCTCTGTGCTAATCTAGTCCCTTTTGATAACTTATAATTGTCAGGATTTGCTCCAGACTGTCCATTTGAAATTGGCCATCAATTCATGGTTGAGTTAGAACCCCCTTTCAACATGAATTTGTCAGGGATTGTGGCCAATGGTGTATCAGGGATCACGCCTGACGATTTTCTCATTTCTCTGAATCAATTTTGGTTGGGGACCGTTTGCCCCCCCCCAACTGGGCCTTTTTGGCCTTTGGTGCCCAACTTCTTCTTCACTCAAATACCCCAATCAGCTTTGGTAAGTTTCTCCATGTCATTAGAAAACTTTCTATTACTTTACTCTGTTGGTTTGAGCTGCTGATTTTTGTCAATTGAATCTAGTCAGTTTTGGATCCTACCAATACTTCATCTGGGTTTTTTGTTTTTTTCACAAAAATTTTCTCACCCTGCAAGGCCCCAATCCCCTCTGCTGGTTGAGGTTCAGTGGGGAATATTCCTGACACTGCTGTTTTTGGTGTCAGGCCTTGCTCCCAGAAGGGTTCTCTTGTCATCTGGTTGTCAGCAGTCACTGATCCTAGGGAGTTGGCCCTGTTATCTGCGCTAGTCACAAGGGCCCCGTGACCCATTGATGCATTCACATGTTTCATCATCGTTTGTGTTGCCAGATCATTACTTGACATACACATGTTGTATTGCCCTTCACCATTTCTAGTCATGTGGGGCTTGGGCCAGCGGGAAGTTCATAAGATGGCACATCCATTGTAGTATACTTTTTCTTATTATTGTTAATTATTATTAGCTCAGGCAAGTTGTCCATTTCTATGTGATGCGCACAGATGGGCGGGTTGACTTCCCTATGCTTGGGTGGTTGGCCGTTGATCACTACTCTATAATTGCAGTGCGCACTGGCAGTTGGTTGCTCTCTCAATCCTTGTTCAGTTCACTTTTTGATTTAAAAAGTGATGTATGTGAGAGAGAAGATTGAAATGCCACTCAGCTAGATTGAATTAATGATCTTCAACCACTTATCTAGATAGCTTGAATTTATTAGAATTAATGGAGAAAAGACACAGAAACAGACATACATAAAAATGCACCTTAGTATTTCAAAAGACACTGTATTGTTGATCCAGTGAACAAAAACATAAATGATAAATGATTTATCTTGAGGTTAAGTTAGAGTTATAAGTTCAATTCCCAGCTTAATCTTTTTTTTTAATTTGATTAATTAACTAAATTAAATTATAAATGTAATTCCTTTTATTTATTGATTATTTTAATGATTTTACATGCATAACTCATTTATTTTTTTATTAGATATATCTTTAATTTCATAACCTTTTAAAATTGGATTTATTATAAGTTTGGATAGTTATAAATATATACTTAACTAAATAAACTAAGTACTTTTATCAAACTATGTCAAATTAATAAATAACTTTATTGTTATTGGCTACAAACTAAACTAGTTCATAAGCTAAATCTCATCTATTCTATATGATATATTATTTTTATATGATTATATATATTAATGGCAAATTGAGCCAATATAAAAAATATCTTGAATATACATTTATGGTGATCAGTAAGCTTATTGTTCATGGTATCAGTGGTCCAGTGCTTTGCTGCCCCAACCAAGGGGATATAGTTAGATATCAAAATAAAAAGATGATTGTGGGAATTTATATATTGGCTTAGCCAAAGTGGGCTGGTGTTTATTTGTTGATTCAACATATTTAATTGCTTCTAAAACTTGATGATGGTCCATCTTAATATAAGAGCTAAAATAAGTGATTGGAATTGTTCAGTTTTAAAGAACTTGGTGAAATTTGATTTCTGAGCTTCACATATCATAACAGAGATGTGTTATAGGTGTTATTAATAATGAACCTGAGCAAAACTGGATAAATTGGCTAGTTATATAATCATAGAATATTTGTTACAAGTTTATTTGAAATTAGTTAAGTAATTTAGGAGGAGAATCTAAACATACATACATGAATTTAAAAAGGTTTTATTTATAAGACAATTTCTTAAACCACCATAACCAAATGCTTCCTGATTTATATTAAATCAAATTAGTTTTAAATTTATCAATCAGTTATCTGCCTGCTGTCACTCACAGTTATAATAAGCCTAATCTAACAATAACTTAAGCATTTTTAACCATCCTGTTATAAATTTGGTGGTATTTAATAGATACGCTGGTGGATTTTTGCACAGGGTTTAACCCACTGAGCAATCAGGACCAATGATATGAGGATCGTCACCCTTGAAACAACAGAATAACTTATCAAATATGGAGCACTTGCTCCTACAACCTCTTTTATTAAATGTACTTAATACCGCAAATTCTTCTTATTCCGCTTATTTTATACTTACTTAACAACCCTCAACCTTATTCATCTTGCCTATATTGTAGTGACTTTGGATGCTATGACTCTTATGGCTTAGTAATTTAATTCGCCATATCTTATTGGATCCAAAAATTCTTCATTTGTTAATTTCACAATTGCCTAATTTGAGGCGATTTCCCAATAACCCAATATCGCCTCAATTTGAGGCACTCAAATTACCATTACTCATATTGAATCTCAATGGATTCCATTCATTCTGCCATAATGACCTTGGGCTTATTGTCCAGTCACATCAAATTCACAACACATCCTAATGTCATGAAGAGACTGGAATCCCAGTTTTATCATGGGTGGTGTTGTTAGCACTAAATAACTCATAATTATTGGACATTGCAGGAGTTAATCATTGTCAGGTTGCAAGTGGGAAATATACCTGGATATCATTAGTGAGGCAGACAGGATAAACATAAAAAATAAAGTTAATGAAAAAAGTTATTTGAAATACTTAGCTTTTCTATTATAAGCTGGATCAGGATTTTATACTGATCAAATTACAAATTAGTAAAGGAAAAAGGACTTTAGAGGTTTCAAAGGGATATAGATAATTTCTATCTCTATCTCTTTCTAAACAAAAAACATTTTATCCAAGCACAAATATATGTATGTATGTATATATGTATGTATGCATGTTTTATTTGAGGCAAGGGGACCATAGGACCCTTCTTGCCAACATAAGAAATAAAAAAGCTTTTAAGCAAAAATTATTAACCTTTCGCTATATTAGCATAGGCTCCTACCTACCTTGACATAATATAGGGGGAATCAGATTGTGGATTGTGGTCGTGCCCTGCCTTAGCTAGCACAAAAAATCTTTCCAGTGCTTCTAAAAATGGGGTAGGAAAATTTTCAGGATGGGGATCAAAATGGCACAGGTAGGGATTGTTTTCAAGGATACCAGCTAATGTTAAAGCTTTGATGTAATAAGCTAGTTGTCCTTCTAAAACAACTCTTAAATCTAGCAGATTTTTTAATGCATCTGTTGCTTTACGCATTAAACTGGTACCTGGAATATACTGAGATGCAGTAGCAACATCAATCACTACATCACACACAAGTGTTACCATCTCCTTAAGATCTGATTTATTTTCAGTAATAAGATCATCAGGGAAATTGGGGGCAGAAATACCATCAATTGTCTACTCTGTGGCCTGGTGAACAGCCATACATAAAGGAATATTCTCAGGTGTGTCAATAGCTGCACCAGCTAATTGATGACTTAAACAGAATTGCATTTTATTTTTTTAGTTTAAAGTGACAATTCAATTTAGAAATAATCCTTAAATAAAACTCATAAAAGTTAATTGAAATTGACTTTTTTAATTTAAAAATTAAATTTGAATCAACAATTCATCCAAAACCTCCCATGGGTTTTAGATTAGGATTGGTGGACCAATAACCGCCAATTTTGGAATTTTAGAAGCTTTTGGTGTAGAATTTATACATATAAACAAATTGTGAGCTAATGTCAATGACAAATTAAACATTGATACTGAATTTTTAACTAGTCTCAGTGATAAATTAATTTTTTGTTTAACTTGTTGCCAGCCCTGATTCTCTAATTGGGTTTTAGCTTAGGATTGCAGAATAGCAGGTCCCAACTTTGGTTTTACCTTATCACTTAATACTTTAAGCTTAGGTGGTAGGATTGAGCCCCAAATGGGCGCTGCTTCCAAGGAGTCCTTAGGCATTGGCACCAATTTCAAGCCCATCTGTGAAACATTATGAGGGAATTTGGCCTTTGGATGGTCCAGTTGCAAGCATTGTGCGAAAACAACACAAAATTCTCAACATGAAACCTAAATGATGAATTTGGTGCTGAGGGAATAATAGTTCATAGAGGAATTTGTTGTGAAACAGTTTCATTAAATGGGACAAATGTTGCTACTGCCCTAAGGCTTGCACAATGCCGTGCACCCTGAAGCACAATAAAATTTAAAATCGGATTTTTACCATAACTTGTAAGATCTGCTATTAACTCATTATAGAGATCTTGCAGGTTCATCTGCGATGTGAAATTTGCAAATTTCACCACCATTGTATTATCTGATGGTAAAAATGTTCTTTATTATGGGAATAGGTGTATTTTTAAAATATAAGGGACCTGCGCCACTTAATTTGCATCCTCCTCACAATGGAACCCTTAATCAAAATAGCCCTTAAATGGACGAAAAATAATAAACCCAGAATTAGAAAATGCCCTGGCCGCAATTTCTAGAATTTGATGGTCAGTATATGGGAACAAGAGCCCATATTCCACGTGCAGACCAAAAAGAAAACCAGATCAAGGTAACTCAATCTTCTCACACCATATAGGTTGTGAGCGCACAAGGTGCAATGCTAAATCTTTTAGCAGAATGAAACGGCCAATGGTGTTTGGTAGGCTGGTTGACCCAACCCACAAGCATTTCCAGGGTGCATGAAACATGCTAGATGGGGCCAACCCACTACCCCATACCGGGGCAGAAGCCAGCGCATATGTATGTATGTATGCATGTTTATTCAAGGCAAGGGATTAGGGGACCCTTCTTGCCAACACAAAAGATAAAAGGCAGGTATAACAAGCAACAAGCTAAAAACCCACTTTAACCTCCTGCTATATCAAGATAGACTCTCACCTATACTGACATATCAGAGGGGGAAGATGGTTTATGAAAGTGGTTTTTCTCCAATTGAATTCCAAAAGATACTCGCTCTACTGCAGCTAACAGTGCAGTGGGAGATCTATGGGCTGAAGATCAAGGTGAACTAGAGGAGTGTTTTTGTGAAGGATGTCAGAAGATACCAGGGCGGCCACATAATTATTAATATCTTCTTCCGCCTTACACTTGTATTCTGTAATTTTCAAAAAGCTGCTTCAGACTTAGGAGTGGGTTTCTTTGAAGGGTCAAATTGTGATGCTCTGGAAACCACCTGAATTTGCCACACTCACATTTCAGTGCATTTGTTGGATATCCTCCTTCAATGACTTCTAAAAATCAGTTTAAAATCTTTCCTCTGGAAGTCTGTTTTAAGGTTCTCAGGTGTTTTACTTAGGTAAACTCTTGCAGGGATATCCAATAGCTTTAATGTAGCATCTAGTGCAATTGAGTGTGTTAGCATGAATATTCATTTTTTTAAATTTAGGAAGGTATTGACAGGCTGTAAAGTTATCAAAAGCAAGCTTATTAAAGCTAGTTGGTGATGGGCAATTAAAGCAGTATGAAACTGGCCAATCTGGCTCATTGACCTCCTCCAAAACGCTCCAGGGATTCAACATCAACGGAGGAGGTTTTGATAATTTACTTTAATTTGGCTGAGCTGGTTTCACATTTTTTGATGACAAACTTCCAACGTTCATCCATTGGGCCTCTTGATTTGCCCTGGCTGAAGAGCTCTCCACCTGGCTGACATTTTTAAAATTCTTATTTGATTTTATTGGTTGATTCAATGGGATAATTTTCTGCCAAATATGAAAATTGGCAGCTGGCAGGGGTGGCTAAATCAACCCTTAATGAGGGACTGCAAACAGCAAAAAATTGCCAGCAGCCCCAGCCACCAGATCCATGGGATTATGGTGCATCATTCAAGGGCATTTTGCCTTCAAATGGTCAAGCTCTAAGAAAACTGAGACACTGCCCAGCCATTCTCAACTTGAGCCCAGAAGGGCGAGTTAGGGGCGGAAGGAATAATGGTGCAAGGGGGAATTTGGCGGGAAATTTCAGCATGATATGGAATAATCATTGCAACTGCCCTTGGTCCCAAACAGTGCTTTGTGCCCTGTGGGACCACGAAAATAATGTTTGGGTTCCCCCATACTGGCTGAGGCCAGTAATCAGCTCCTCATAGAGAATCTGGGGAGAAGATGGGAGGGGATTCGCAAACTTGACAATCATCATCATGTCTTTAGGTAACTGGGTTTGAGTTATGGGGAGTCGGGGTATTTTTATATATTAACTTGACTTGGGTAGCAGCTTCTGCAGCTTCCTTAGAAGGGAAGCCCAAGTCAAAATAGCCCTTGAAAGAGCAGAAATCCACAAAACCTGTGGAAGTGAAGGCTTCAAATGCCAGCTCCAAAGCCTAGTGATCAGCATATGAGAATAATTGGCAATAATCAACGTGAAGACAAAATTGCACAGCTGAGCGAAGTAATTCCAGATTATTAACAAAAATAGTCTGTGTGCGAGCCAAGTGGAGTGCCAAGCCCTTTGGTGGCACAAAGCATCTGATCATGTTGGGAGGGCTGGCCAACACAGCCCTAGCGCATGTAGACGATGATCAGTAAATTCTTGATGGTGCCATCCCACTGCACCATTCAGGAGCAGCGGAATCTTGAATGCAGGAATTGCATTCAATGGCTAGTGCATTTCAAAATTAAAAATAAACGTTAAAATTTATTAACTTTCTCAATTGAATCTTCCAACTTAATATAAAATAGAATTAAAACTAATTGGCAAGTATATATGTATGTATGTTTTATTCAAGATAAGGGGATCATGGGACCCTTCTTATAGACAGTATGTATGTATATATGTATTTATATATGCTTATTCAAGGCAGGGGACTGGAGACCCATCTTGCCAAATAAAAATAAAAAAGAAGGCAAAAAACAATAAAAAACCCAGTTTAACCTCCTACTATACTGAGACAGGCCCTCACCTATCCTGACATAGCAGAGGGGGAAGATGGATTTTGAGGATTATTTTTCAAAATTGAGTTCCAAATGACACCCACTATACTGCAGCTAATAATGGATTGGGGAGATCCACTGTATGTGGGTAAATAAGATTTAAAGCCGCTTTTTCATGGATGATGTCAGCAGTTACAAGGGTGGCCACATAATTGACAATATCTTCTTCCATCATACATCTGTATTATGTTATTATACAAAAGCTGCTGCAGCCTTAGGGGTTGATCTTTTAAGGGATCAAACTGTGATGCTCTAGCAATAAACTGAACTGCTACACTTGCATTTCGATACATTTGTTGGATGTCATCCTTAAATGAATCCTCAAAATCAGCTGGAAATCTTACATCTGGAAAGTCTGTTTAAAAAAGTTTCTGCGAGTTTCATTTAAATAAACTCTTGCAGGGACATCACTTAGCTTTAATGCCACGTCTATCACTACTGTATGTGTTGACTGAAACATACCTTTTTTGGTTTTGGGTTTTATCACTGTTGCCAAAAATTATCAAAGTTTAACTATAAAAACCTAGCTGGCGATCCACAATTCAATCCTTCCAAAACCCTTCAATCTGATTCATTGACCTCCTCCAACACAATCAATGAATTAGTCATTGATGGGGGGCTTTGATAATGCAATGGGCATTGATTGGCTCATTTTTGTGGTTTTATATGACAAATTACCTACATATGTCCATGGGCCTTACTGATTGACCCTTCCTAAATCTCTCACCTCCCTTCCAACATCTACAAAATTTTTATTCAGTTTAGTTGGCTGTCTTGATGGACCATATTTCTGCCAATTCTGAGAATCAGCAGCTGCTGAGGGGTGGCAAAATTAATCACCACTGGAAGATTGCAGCTGGTGGCAAATCACCGTGCCCTCAGCCACCATGTCCATGAGGTCATGGGCCACCACTTGAGAAAACTTTGCCTTTAAGTGATCTAAAAATAAAGAAAACTTGGGCACAAATCCAAGCCATTCTCAACTCAAGCTCAGAATGGTGAATCAAGTGCCAAGAGAATTATGGCACAGGAAGGAATATGGTGGGCGATTTCCACATGATATGGAAAGATGGTTGTTATCACCTGGGGTCCCATACAGCACCTTGTGCCCTGTAGGACCACAAAATCAATAATTGGATTCCCACATACTGGCTGTGACCAGTAACCAGCTCCTCAAAAAGATGCTGGGGAATATGGGAAGGAATACCTGCAAACTTCACGAACATAATTATGTCATTTGGCAACCATGTGCAGATAATGAGAATATGTGTATTTTTATATATTGAATTTATTTGAGCTGCAGCAGCAGCAGATTCCTCAGTGGCAAAGATCAAATCAAAATAGCCCTTGAATGGGCGAAAATCAACAAATAGGCAGTCATGAATGCTGCCATCGCCAGCTCCAGAATCTGATGAACAGCTTATGGAAAGAGCCAGCCATATTTTATGCAGATACAAAACTGCACAGCAAAACGAGGTAATTCAATATTATTTACACAAATAGGGTGCATTTGAGCCAAATGAAGTGCCAAGTCCTTCAACATAACAAAGCGTCTGATTGTGTTAGGAAAGCTGGCGGATCCAGCCCTCATGCACTTTGGTGCTATGCAAAAGACACTCAGTGGAGCCTTCCCACTGCCCCATACTGGAGAAGCGGCTGGCGTCAATTCAGGCATTGGAAGGATGGTGTAACGGAACAAATTCCGCATTAATTTCTATAATTTATAAATGATAAGAATGGTGGTAGCAAACTGACAATATTGAAATAATTCCACCATGTTTTATATTTATATCTAGTTTTGCCCAAATTATGAGAATTAGGGCTTGACACACTGGGATGACACAGTGTTTGCCTAGTTTCCACATCTATTTTATTTCATATTTTTTGGCTCAATGGTCAGCTTAAATTATAGTGTATCCTATTCCAACCCTCCCAATTTGGAATTATATCACGTTTATAGTTACCCCATACCAGGTTCCCACAATTTGCAGATGCCCTCTCACAGATAGGACAATTTTACATAAACAACCACTTCACTTTGATTTGTTTAAAAATTATATAGTATTTAAGGTGAGTTCAGTTAATTTCAAAGGTTTGTCAGAAAAACCGTTCAGAGTTGCACAGACATTAAACCCTCATTCAAAAAGTGCTGAAAGTGATGAACTCATGGTTTCAGAAGGTGTAAGCCCATTTTGAGGTGCTATAGGCCTGACAATCATACCACACCTTGACCTGGTTGTGGTCTCCAGTGGAGATGACTGTAATTGCATATTGCCAGTAAGTTTTAGGGAGATAGCAGATAAGTTTTAGAGTGTCCTGCTAATCAGGATGCAAAAGCACCCAAAAGGCAAGCCAGAATGCCAGAGGCATTGCCAATTAAATGATGCTGACTTGTGCGGGAAGATGATGGATGATTGAGCGCCAGTGGGCCACAAGTGTAAAGTGAAACCCGGAGAGGAAACAGGTTGTTGTGATTCCAGACCCAGCGGCCCTTGATGTGGGGAGTTTCATGATTGGATTAGTTAGTTTGGGGCTTTTCATAGGAGAAATGGGTACAAAAACAATAACAACGGTGTGGATCCTCGCCTGAAGTGGGGATAGTTGGGCCCACAGGATACCAATATCCTGCTGGCAGATGACCTCTTACAATTGGGGATAGTTTCATAAAACTCTTCACACAATAAGCCTAGTTAACTGCTGTAGTAACTAGAGTTACTATCATGACTGGATTGCCCAGCCAATATGGGGCCTGAGGGGCCACATTGTTAATGTCATAGGGAGTTTGGCAAAGGAAAATTTGAAATAAATTAAATAATGAGAGTGCTTGAAGATTTTTAATGAATTGTAAATTAAAGAAGTTGACCATCAACTTCCTCAGTGTGTTACAACTGCTTAAATATATAATCAACTTGGGGAATAGCTTGGAAAAGCGCTAAATTAGGGCACTAAAGATTTGACTTAAATTGGCGAACTTCAAGTGAGGGGGGTAAAAAATGAAACTAAATTGAACCGACTTTAAAAGATTCAGCGGTAGGCTGTCACTGTCAGTTCATCTTTGGACACCTGAATTATGTCATTGCCACAGTTTTATGGTTGGTTTGATGGCTTCTCACCTGATGGGCAACGGGAACCTTCCTAAGGCCACACCACGTAGGGGCAGTCCCAAGAGGTCAGGAATGGGTTCACAGTGCCCAAACCACCTGAACCTAGTCACTTTGGTGTTCGTTCATCCAAGCAGGATATATTGGACTGGGATCTTGATATTTGTGGAAAGGGTTCTAATCTGGCAGCAATTTTTGGTGATGGCCCAATGACATTGGCGTGTTACTCCAACAGTTTGACATAGGGCGCATTCTTCATAAAAGGTACATGTTTGTTGGACTTTGTTCCCAATATCTTTGGGTGGGTTTCAAACCAATGACAACATTTCCTGATAGCACAATGCCATCAGTGAGATTGCTGAAGATTTGACACTAGGTTCATTCTATAAATAAGATACACGCCTGTCAGGATTTGTTGCTGAGGTTTTAGGGCTCTAAGACCTTAATTTCGAAGGCTCATTTCCATTGATCTCATGTGGGCCTTTTGCCCCATGGGGATGCCAACTTTCTAACATTTTGGCAAATTTTTTTCAATTTTCTGTGATAATTTGGTGGAAGAAAATGTGGGGGTAGGTGGCAGAGCCTTCAATGGGAGAGCTGTTACCCATCGCTCATCTACCACATGGGTGAGGTCACCCTAAGAGATGAGAG
>JAKSZP010007648.1:0-12019 GCA_022478985.1 Massospora cicadina
TGCATGTTTTAAGAGGCGGCCCTTATCAGTTTGAGTTCCGCCAGAAAAGTCAAGTCAAATTCTGATGACAATTATTAACCAAGTTAGTTTTAGGCTCAAAGATACCCACCTTCCAGTTTTTCACAGCAGTTTTTCAAATGAGCTCATTCCAACAGGCATGAGCATGGTTAACCCTTTCCCTACCCAATGGAGCTGGCCATATGTGGCCTGGACGGGGATGCAACCTACCATCCGCTGGAGGTGTCATCCTCATCATGCCAAATGCAATTGCAGTTAAATGAATATTCTTTCTAGTGAATTTGATGCTAGCTAATTGGGCAGGTCAATCTGAGTTGGTACCATAGATCATTTAAAATTTCAACCTGCTGGGACCAAATTTATAAAATATTCTCAACAGTAGTATGCTTAGCTCCAGTTCCCCATTTAGTGAGTATATAGGACAGCGGTTTCTAACAGGTACTGCTGTCACTCCATTTTTCCTTTCTGCTATTTTGGTTCAATAAAAAATTCTTAAAACAAAAGCAAATTTATTTGTTAGTTTAAGATCTCCACTAGAAATTTGGTGGCGATGATTTCTAATTTTGGGAATCCCTAGCTAGTCCTCACGGCCGCTTCCTGCCTTTTCCATTCTTTGTTATAGATGGTTGTAAATGAGGTATTCTGGCTGGGTTCTGGGTGTTCAGTCACCTAGAGTTACAGGCCGGTATTATTATCAGCAAGCTTAATGACAATCATGGCTTTAGTGGCTGATATGGCTGAAAAACTTTTAAAATGTTATCCCAACAATATGGTAATTAACTAGTGTGATTTATAGCACTATGGAAGAACTGAGACAGAATATTGTCCTCAATAATGATATACTTTATAAGATATCTGTTAAGTAACACTATTTATTAATATTGACACAGTGCTTGGATTTAGTTATTGTGGCCATAAAGTGATGGCATAAGAGATAAAATCACTTGAACTTCTGAAACAACAGTAATATTGGGGTTGATGCATTTTGATATCTACAAAACTCTCAACTGTTGCAAAAAATTTAGTTGAAGCCCCTGCTAAAAGGTTACATCATATCAGTTAGTCAAACTCATTTTTATTTTAAACACTATCTCTATTTATGTTGTAGGCCCTTTTCCAAACAGATGCGTGCAGTTCAAGTGTATCCTAGAGGCCCCAAAATCAGCCCATCAAGTGGGTGGAGGCCAAAGCAGTCAAGAACTTAGGCGAACCAGCAATGGCTATGTTTGTTTTAGAAAAGATAGCTATTGGCATGGTTTCCCACATTACATTATAATGGATATTGGGATAACTTTCCGTCTCATATGATTACTAAGCTAGATGATTTTATTGATATTCAAGGTGTGTTGTTAACACCCTATTATTTATAAATAATAACATGGAAAAAATAATGGTACCCTTCTTAGTATCATTTGAGAATTAATTATGGATAATCTCAGCTGGAATTTTTTCTTCAACTTTGTTTTCCTATAAATTATAATATATTTAGTGATTAGACATCCAAATTTCAATTTCTTTATGGGAAAACTTCTGCATAACCCCAATCTTATATTCATGCATCCATGGGAAATTATGAGTCTTACTTGTTACCTTGAACACCTTAAAATGTTAATTCAATTGCAGACTAAAGCCTACTCCAGTGCGTTATCTTAGAAAGTTAAACAAGAATTCAGGATAATGAGGGCCAACTGACTACCCACCTTTACTGTTGAAGAGCAAGGCATATATTATGACAATCATGAGTATAAAAGAACTGGAAATTAGAATGTATTTGGAAAGGGCCCTTTAGGATCAAGAAAACAAAACTAACGCTTGCACTATGTAAGATCCCTTTGAGTATTACCTTAATAACAGGGTGCATCTCTAGTTCTGACAAGAGTATCAGCAGAACACTGGCCTTATAGCCATGTCATCTCATTTAATCAATGTTCATGTTGGTAAATCGCCATTTTTCAGAAACAGTGGGCTCTGCTAGTTGGCAGGCCAACTAGTATGAAGACTAGCCAGCTCTTGCCATCTTGCCTTAGGCGTCAGGGCCAGCAGCCTGGCTTACCCCTTGGCATGTCACTCACGCCATATGGGGATCCCCCAGCCTAACCCCCAACCAACAAAAATAAACATAAACTTATAATAATGATAGATTAGGCAAAGGGAGATGTTTAATGAAAAGTAAACGCCAGGTATTTATATGCACAAAAGGGCTACTGCGGCCATTGCTGACCTATCAGCTCATTGCTGGTTCTTCCAGCCAACCACTATCTTTTTCTTCCGCTGCGCTTACTCTTTCTGGCATTGACCCTCTCACCCCATCCTTCCCAATGTCCAAATATAAATTTTGTCTCATCCTCAGCATTCAGAGTCTGGTGAGCGATATATATTATAATATAAATTAATACTGAATATTGTTTTAACTTAGTGATAATGTGCTGGAAACAGCTTTGGTTGCTTGGGTACTTAGAAATAATTTGGCTTCTTGCTGATGACACTATTTGACTCTACATAATCAATTATTTGGGAATCGCCTTTCTCAGTCACTCACTAATTATTATATATATGAGGCATCAAAAACAACTTTGGCCACCTCAAACTTGTAATTGTTTGGGTTCCACTGACACATACTAAATTAATATAAGTGATCATCCTTGGCTACTAGTCGCTGGTGTTCCATAAACCTAATTTGGGGAATCACCTTTCTCAGGCGATAATAGATTATTAGGCGCTAGAAAAATCCTCATCTGCCTCAAGCTTGGGGTTTTTTGTTTCTGTTAACATCAAATGATTAAATTCAAGTGGATCATCCTCAGCTATTAGTTGCAAGTGATACCTATACCAAGTTTAGGCCAGCCATTAGCTCTGACCAATCACAACTTCCAAACTTGGTAGACTAATTGGATTCAGCTCAACCCAGTTGGGGAGCAACTATCCAGCAACCACATAAACACCACAAAATTCAGACAATGTGCCATTCTGCCAAGATTGGCCATATCCTCCTAAATAATGATAAATCATTGGAGGATTCCATATGGTTAAAATTCTAACATTTCCCCCACTTAACTAGATGATAATCCTCCTACATCCTGCCATGGCATGTGGGGTGGGTGCTCAGGGCTTGCCCCTCCTTCCACCAACAACGCCAGAACCTAACCTATGGGTTGAGGTCATATCAACGTACTCTTCCCCTCCCCATATTAACTGGTATCTCATCTCTGCCACCTTCTCACCAACTTATGGTTACTCTGGCGCCAACCAGAAGAACCCCCTGTAGTGGGCACCACTGTTATAATTCAGTGGATTAGTGAGGTATGCCAGAAGACTTTTTGTGCAGGGTTCAACCCACTGAGAAATGGACAGATGATTTTAGGGCTGTCAGTCCTTGAAAAGAATTGAAATAATAAATTATGAAGCACTTGCTATAGTGATACTATATTATTAAAAAATCTAATTTAGTAGACTCTTTCTTCTCCATTCTCTACCAATACCTCTTAACAATCCTCCTCTCACAATTGTTTCATCTTGCTTATATATCATTGACTTTGGTAATATACCGCTCCTTTGGCTTATTATTTGGTTCCACTGTATTATCATTGGTTCCAGCAGAGTCTACTATTTATCAGATTCATGATTGCCTTAGTTTGATGCAATCTACTCATTATTTATCATACATCAATATTGCCTTATTGTCTAATTTGGAGGTGATTCAATAATTATTTGTCCAATCTCAGTATTGCCCTATCACCTTATGTCAAGGCAATCTCATTGATTTTATATACACCTCAGTTTAGCCAATTCTCACCTATTATGACATAATGACTTAAAGCTTATAATCCAGTCATATCAGAATCATGACAGTTCCTCTACACTTTTCTTGTTCCCCTATGTTTTATCAAGTGGAGGATTTATATTACTAATTGGTCTGACCAAACATCTTCTGATTTATTATAATTATTTGATTTTTTTATATTTAACTAATAGTTAGATTTGAAGGTCAATCAATCAGGTCATAATTCCAATGGCAATCTAGAAATCTTTTGCTTATGAAAACTTTATTATGTTGCATCACCAACAAAACTGTGTCATAGGTTAATTTTGAATTTATTGCAATGAGCTAATTAATTTATGATTAATCCCTCAATACTCCTAAGATGCTGCCCCTAATCATTAATTTATCTTAATTTACCTTGGCCTCAAAGCATCATAAACTGAACACCCTTTTTAAATTAATTAATTCATTTTTGCATCAGCGAAAAACTGTTGGTAAGAAATTTTATCATTAAAAGACTCAGTTTTTGTGGAGCCTTATCCCTATTAGTCCAAGTACTAAAAGGCTGATATTTTCCCCAACTGTAGGCACTAATTTCCCTATATCTGTTGGATATTCCTAAAAATGACCTAATATACCTAAGTTAAATAAGTTTATTAATAGTTGGCAACACTGTTAATTTGGGATTTCTGGGATAGCACATAATAAAGGGGGTTTCATTTGGAAGGGGGTCTTTACTTTGAGAAGACTACTATCAAGCACCACAAAAAGAAACCCATATCAAGCCCCCACGCCACCATTAGAACTGAGAGTCTATGGTGTGCTTTGTTTTTTATAATAAAAACTCTTTTGCAGCCAATTAGGTTGGTTTTAATTTTCTTAGTTTTCAGCTTATGTCATCATACGTATACCTGTTGTTAAGTACAGTTCTACCTTTACCATTGTAATCTGATGCATTAGTGAACTTTCAACAATGTGTATTCCTGCAGCTGCAATAATTCTTGCTGATCTTTATTGGTTCAGAATAAACCATCCAAGAGGTATTTTCCTCTGATTCCAACTTATCATAATCTGAACTATCAAATACTGTGAAATTTAATATAGTCATCATCTTCCCTGCATCTTCCACTATTGATGGTTGCCCCAAAAGACCTTTGGTTGCCCCCTTCTCAGACATATGGCTGTTTATGGGCCTTTGATATTTGTTTGAATAGATTTGATACTCATTTAACCCCTAAGATATTCTCCCAATAGTCAATAGAATGGCTAAACCTCTGGCATCCTTTTTTCTCCACTGATAATTAACACACTTGCTTTATATGTATAGTCTTCTTCCAATCAGCTATCGTCCTGACATGCAGGTTACATAAGTACTATCTAACAAGCTAGTGTTCATTACAGATCTTCATGTGGGTGGTATTACCTTATTTCACAGCTGCCAAATATTCTGCATAATTCTGGTTGACCCTAATATGGGTAACTTTAAGTTGCAGTGCTTAGGGGTGGTGCTGAATCATTTAGCTAAGTCAGTAGGTTCATTTACAGGTGTTTTACCATTTTTGCTGCCAGTTTCTAATCTTTTCAGTAGAGCTAAACCTCAAAGCTGAATCAGATAAGTGAAAAGTGATTCCTGGAAAATCAAAAGACCCTCGAGTGGTTTCAGTATTTAATAGTTGGTTAGTAAAATACAGTTGGTGGCAGTGGTGAGATATGGTTTCTGGATGGTAAAATGGTTGGATGCTAGCTATTATATATGGCTAATGTCATACCTACCTTTTTTCTCAAATAGTTTCATACCACATAGCTTTTACTGAGAATGGAGTGGGCATGCTTTGGTTGTCTTTATTTATTGAACGTTCTGGTCCCAAATCTTTGCTGGTAATCCTCAGCTTACTGTTAGTGATCATGGAATAGAGGTTGGACCATAAGCTGGTTCACATTTTTATAACTACAAGCTAAGGTAAAGTAATAAAAGCTATAACCAGTTTGAAACCTGTACTGGGTAGGACAAAACATTTTTTTCTTTCCACCCTCTTATCATTATTGAATTAAACCTTTGCACTTGAGGCCTTTTTTGCATGGACAAACCAGCAACTTGGGACGTTTTGCAGCATTTTTGGTAAATTTCTTACCCCTAACTTAAAATTATTACACATACAAATCAATGTATAAATCTTTTATAAATTAACATACTATTTATCTTTCCACTTTTATCAAGATAATTTCTTAAACATTAGTCTCTGTAATTTTGCTTTGTATGATATCTCATATAACAATTTCCAAGATGCATGCCCAGTTTTTGGGACAAGTATCACAATAGTATATTGTTTGATGTCTTTTGCTAGGGTTATTTCTTTAAGAGCAGACTTTGCAATCCTTCCTAACCCCTGTTAGACTATTATGCAGCTTTTCATTCAAGTGAATGTCTTTGGAATTAAAGCATAAAGTTAAAACTCAATCACATAGCTGGCAAAAATCTCCAGTCAGTTGGTAAACTAAGGTTTTTACATACCACAAGTGATTAAGCGGCTTTTCTCTTCTCTGCTGTTTAGTGGTTCTATAAAGAATATGTGAATTTATTGAACAAATTTCTAAATCCCCAAAAAACTGTTTATGCCATCATTTCAGGGATTTTCTTAGAAAAATATTATATTGAGGTATACTGATCCACAAAATTGACACTGACCATATGTTTATATAATTTATTACAACATTAGACTTTTGATGGTAACTTCAATTAAATCTAATAAAATTCTTTTTACAGGAGTCATTTCTGCATATCTCCAATTGGTCAAGCATGTGACATTCCTCTTTTCCTTTCATGCTAAAACTAATGCATTTTTTTATGGTATGGTACTGTCAATTTCTTGCAAAATTTTGTTTATTTAGTTTTTAGAAATTGCTTCCTATTTGTTAAGATTGTTCCTGTCAAGTGACATTTCAATTTGAATAATTCTTCAGCTAAGATAATCCTCATATAATACATATTGGTTAACATATGATGTTCTTGAGCACTAGTCATTTTCTCTAGCAGCAGAGTTATAAAGATGCAACAGTATTCTTGTTGATATCGGAAGGTCAGGCCTTATCAATTTCTCCGTTGTCAAACTTCCATAATAGGTAAGAATATCACATATATAGCCAGTATTTGAGTCTGCCATCGTGTAAACTCTAATACCCCATTTGGTTTGTTTTTTCATGTTATAAGTGATAAAGAAAATTGACCTTTGAATTTGATAGTGGACTTATCCACACAAATTTCTTCTCCTGGTGTAAAATACTTCAAAAATTTAGAATTTATGTAATCAAAGAAGCAGCCTACTAGCTGTTTCATGTTCTTGGATCTGCATCTTGTGTTGGGATTGTTTTTAGATGAAGCATCCAAAAAATCTGGGTGAATTTATCTCTTGTAAACTTGTTTGAATAAAAAGGAATGTAACTGACATCATTTTGTGAACAGTACTCTTGTAAATTTGCTAACGGCATTGTCCTCATATTCATGACTCCAATAAATGCCTACATTTCTTCAATAGTTACATTACGCTAAGTTTGCCATTTATAAGTATAGTGATAGTGTTTTTTCTAACTTTTTTATAGTGTTATTATTTGTTTCAGTAACTATTTCATTTGTGAACTTATTAGTAAAAACAGTTTTAAAAAATAAAACAGTTCTCTCATCTGGAAGTATGTATGGTCCTGCTGGAGTGTTGCCAGCTATGAACAATATTCTTGAGGGTATTTCTTTAGATTCAGTACAACTAAACCATTCAGAACTGTCTAATTGTGGGTCTTCTGCAGTATCACTATTGCTGTCAAATTCACTGTCTATTATTCTGATCTTTCATCTTCTTACACCTCCTACTTTATCACTATCATCAGTACTGCTGTTATTCTCTATATCATCAAGCTCTCTGGGTATAGATATAATTTCCTTGTTAAGCAATATTAAATCAAACTCTTCACTTGAGCTTATTTCATTACTACATTCCATGCTTATAGGGATCAAAAACTTTAACTCTAGTAGGCTTTTTGCCATGACTGTCAAGTTTTAACTAATGCTGAAAATGCAGTCTGGTTCATGGTTGCAGACTAATTTCAGATAAGAAAATTTTATCTCTATTTGAAGGGGTATCTTTCTACACTTTATAAGATTATATAGAAAGAGCTTAGGAACCTACTTCAAACAAACTAAACATAAACAGTTATTGCCGCACATCAAGTTTCTGCATCAAAACAAGTGGTGAGCAAAAGTCACCTCTTGAGTTGTGGCATCAAATCCTGTGGTGAGTGAGAGTCACCTCTTGAGTGCAAAGGGTTAATGATATGGAGTTAAAAGAATAATTTGGGTGGTTGTCTTGTGGGGTGGTTCCTGCTACTTCCAAACCCTTTTTAAAGGAAAACTGATCAATCTCACACCATCCCACTGGTACTAAAACCCAATCCATGAATTTACTGCAGTTTAAATAGCCCCTGCACACATGTATAACTGTATCAACTATTTAATATTATTATTACTCTCTAGATGCAGCTCCTCTGAAAATGTCTCATTGTAGATGAATTATTATACTCCACCATACCCCCTTATTGGTGAAAAGCATCATTTATTTGAATCATTTCCCCAACTTTACATACTGATTATACAAACCACCCAAGATTCCCAAATGTGGCTTTGGTTACCAAGTAATGGGGTGCCAATTGGAACCCAAGATTATAGCAGGTTCATAAAGAAGTGGTTGGTAGTTTGTAAGTGATTATTTTTGAAATGGTTAGTTGCTACAGCCTAGCATGACTAAAGAATACCACCAAAGCCTTTACCATCACTGTCAGTATAAGAAGCTACAGCAGACTTATTTTGGATTTGGATAAAAACCTTGTTGCAACCACTTTGGGATCATTCCTATTCTCCCAGGTTTCTGACTTTATACAGAACACCAGCTATTGCAGGGTTTTACAGGCCAATTTGCATTCATCACAAGCCAATTGATATATTTTTTAATTTTTGCATTGATTATAAGCCAATTCATAAATTATCTTATTGATTTTTGCATTTTATTTTTGTCATACATTTTCTTATAACCTGAAATGGTTAGATTCCAAGATTATTGAGTATTAAAAGTTTAATCCTATTCTATTTTTTATTTTTTTTCTGGTCACAAATAGGCTTTAAATTTAAATTATATTTATTAAAGTTAATAAAATAGTTACGAATTGGCTTGTAATGAATGCAAAAATAAACAAAACATACGAATTGGCCCTTACACCCTGTAAGTGCGAGCAGCCCTGGACTTTAAAATCCGATGCCGAAGCGCCAATTGCAACAGATGCTTCGTCCGCCAAAAAATTAAGCGCAGCGTAGATAATTCAATTAGGTGGGCTGCTGATTTAAATTGCAGCACGAGTTTTCGCATATCTGGCCTATATCAGGATGACGCCATTTTCATAGGCCAACTAAAGTATGGCTCGTACGAGCTCAACCGAGCGTGACTAGAGCATAAAGCAAAACCATCCACCCAACATTAACTTTAACACTGATCCGCTTAACAGTTTCTGCAACCAACGCAAGGTTCGCCCACCAAAAAGTTAATATAAAGGCCGACATTTTAAAACTTAGATAGACAAAGCTTAGGGGGCACGTAATTAGAGGCCGAGGCGATAGTTTGCCTCCTTTAAGGGTAAATTAGGGGGTGTAGATGGTACAATTGAGGGCTACTGGTGAGAGGTTAGCTTTTCAAAAGCTTCCAAGAGGAACCGCTGGGAAAACCCCGGATGGCTCTTTTCCAGTTCAAGGAAGGCTGAACTGAGCCCAACGATGCCAGCGACCACGTTGGGCGGGTGGGTTTCGGAAGATAGCTAAATCGTTACTTAGAGTATAGAATTAAATACCTTGTCCAAAACTGGCTGGATGATACCGGTGTAAACGGTAGGCATCGCTTTAACCGTCTAAAGATGAGCTTCAAGAGGATGCCACAGTTACCTCCACCCCCTCCGCAAAATGATCGGATGCGCGGCTCGGAGGAGCATGAAGTGTAGGGGAGTCGCTGCCAGAGGGTTCCTTCGTGGCCCCCTTATCACGCGAAGAGGATTTTGCTTCCAAGGGAAGCTCATGTCTGACGGTCTCCAAATCCCACGTGGTATCACACGCCGGATCCGAACTAGAGAGATCAATAGAAGCCGAATAACGCGTTACGTTGGCTCCAAGTCCGAACCAATGTCGCTATCGGTGAGCGCATGCCGCGCCGTCCAGATCTGGTGTCTCTCGATGAGGTCGACAAGGTAGGAGGCCTTTTTGGCGCTCTTTATGAACCGATGCTTAAGTAGCTCCTTAGCGGACAACCTCTAAACATTAGAGCGGTTCGAAACCCTCTTACGCTTTCGGGGTTCATCTGGAGGCAGCAGCTGACGAAGTCTTTAAAGTATTTAGAGAAGTTCCCCATCAGTTGGGGCGGGCCGGATTTGGGGATTA
Organism: Massospora cicadina; assembly: GCA_022478985.1. Lineage (NCBI taxonomy): Eukaryota > Fungi > Entomophthoromycota > Entomophthoromycetes > Entomophthorales > Entomophthoraceae > Massospora > Massospora cicadina. The sequence goes on from JAKSZP010007648.1 coordinate 10,242, forward strand.
GAAACAGAACTTTCATCGGGTGGAGTTCGGCATGGGGCGGCCTCTGGGTTGCCAGTTCGATAGCGGTTATGCCCAAGGACCAGATATCGGCCTGGTGGCGTTGATTGGGGGACAAAGCGGGCTTACCTTATTGTTGTACCCGGACTGCTTTATAACTTCGGGAGCCATCCAAAACTATTCGGTTAGCTGAAGGGCTAAAAAGATTTACGGGCGTCCCAACGAAGCTATTCTTCTTGGTCTGGGTAGCTGTAAGCTTAAAAGGGAGGTCAGTAAATAAAATGTTTAAAGATGGTACCTGCCCTGACACGCCAAAGTCGGCCATTTTAACTAAGAGGGTTATAAAGGTAAAGAACCGTTAACTTTACCTTCCCCACTGGCGGTTAAGAGCAGATTCGCCGCTTAAACCTCATTAGTTTGACCCCAAAAGTTCGGCAAGGACGACTTACATTTTATATCTTAATTTTTTAGCGTTGCAATTTATAGGGCAAACCTCGGTGCAGCTTGTTTTCGCCGTGAAGGTATTCCAACCCTTTCAAAACCTCCCTCATGATTATCGCAATGTACGGCTCCGAGATGGCACCAGGTTGAAGCTAATGGTTACAAAGCCATTAGAATTTATTACTAGGTCCGCACAGGAACCGCCGAGGCAATACTCCATCACGATCCACAGCTCCGACCCCTTCAAATAGGTCCCGTAGTACCTTAATGGTGGTTAGCCGGTCAAATAGCAAGTTACTTGGTGATGTGAGGGGAGTTCAGCTGCGAGAGGATCTTTATTTCCAGCTCGATGTCCTCGATCTCATCCTCGGCCAAGTCGAGGTCGATTACCTTGATCGCTACGGGCCGCTTGCTCCGCTTATCAAAGCTAGCGGGTTTAATCAAAACGAAACAAGATACCCCTTGTAAACCTTCCCGAACGAGCCCTTCCCTAAAAAGCGTTATTTAAATAGGGCGAGGTTACCGATCTGGTTTTGCCGGATGTAAAATTCCTCGGGATCGACCTGCCGGGAAGAGATGGAACCGGAAGACTAAGAAGGAGATTAAAGTTGAAAAGTTTTAAGCTACCATATTAAATGATCTGGATAGTGAGAGGTGATGGTGTAATAATCAGTGAGAGACAGTTGATAGACCCGACTTGATACGACCATCGAGTGACCTGACTTTGGGATCCTACAACTGTGAGATCGGAAATGATGATGCCCGCAACCGCAATCCTTAACTTAATTGGGAAGCTTATACCTTAAAAAAAGTCATGCGGTGTGGCCAGACGTTAAAATTGGAGTTTTATTCGATATTCGAAGGTTGGGACTGCTCAAACTAAGCTACCCAATCGAGAGTTTCATATCAATTAATTTTAGTTAGTTGCCCACAATTTATTGATGTCATAGGATGGGGTTTAACTTTAAATGCAAATCCTGGGGATTTTTAGGTGAACTGGTCAAGTGTATAAAAAATGGTAAAGGTTTCGGTAAAGTTGGATAGAATGCTTTTAAAGTTTTTTATACCATCGCGGAAAATTATATGTCGACAAAGTAATGCCAATCCAAATGTCCTGCGTAAATCGTACAGTTCTCAGCGTCTATTAACAACCCTTATTCGTCACATTTCCCCTTTAAGAAAATCTCAAATTTTACGAGGTTTGCCACTCAGGGTTTCGATTAGTTTTCCGTTCATGCCAGCTGTTGAACAATCGATTGACATTCCTAATTCTAAAATCAAAGTTGTAATACGATCCCAAATCCGTTATTGTTGCAATTGGTTTGACCAACCATCAGTTT
>JAKSZP010007649.1:0-11983 GCA_022478985.1 Massospora cicadina
CTTTGACTCATGGCATCATGCTTAGCCTCAGGGTCAGTGTAAACACCGTCATCATTCTTGAGATGGTGTTTCATATGCGTCTTCAAAATAGCTGAACTGATTCACTTTCACATGCAATTGGCAGCACATACCAAGGCAATTCATATCACTAACTAGTAATTAATTCAATCAAAAACTTGACCGAAATTAAAAGCTAATTTTGACATAGACTAACATAGCCCATGTGCTGAGTCAATAAATCAAAACTTAATCTAAATCTGACCTAACTAGAAAAACTTGAGCCCATGTCATCATAGTTGAATATAATTAAGTGAAATCTCTAGGCTGCGGATTCTAAGTTTTGCATAAGCTTAGAATAAACCTGGTCCATAATTGCTGCTTCTTATTATGTCCCTATCAAATATCTGACGATTAGGTCCAGTCAATTACTCAACACTTCCTATGGTAAACTGGTGAGTTTTTCAATCTTCTCATTAAAGCAACGATTTAAAATCCAGAAAACAAACTTTATTGAATTTCTAAAGATTCTGCCTTCTTTAAAAGGAAACGCTGCAACCAGGAGGGTTCTCACTCTTTGATCATGAAAATTCCTGTAGCTATTTCCCTGGTGTTCTCATTGTTAGCATCCCTTGGTTGGATAATGAGTAAACCACTCAGAGAGTTTTCAAAAATCCATTTTATCTAAAGTATGCTCATGTAGAACCTCGCCCTGAATTGAACATGAAGATTATCAGTTACATACCTAAACCCAATATAGTAAAAACCTTTTGTGTGAAATTTGGGATGTTGAAGATAAAAGCTTAATCAGAATGAAAAACAAGGCAACTGTAAATCAATATTTTGCTTTGATAGCTAAATTGAATCTAAATTTAGATTAAAAAACAAAAATCAATGGCTTGATTGTACAAAAGCTTACTGATGTTGATGCAATTGACGCCTGCTGCCCTGCGTGGGATGGTGGTGCTCTGTATTTCAGACTTTTTTGGACAACTCAAAAGCGCTCCAGGATGGCCTTGTTAGCACTCCAAATGCTACTGTCCATCATATTCCGCCTCAGGATTTGGCACATTATTTCCCAAGTTTCCAAGCCAGTGCTCTAGAGCCATTTGGTGCTCCCTCAGAGCAATCTATTGGTTGGCCTCCATGTCAGATATGGGAAAATTTTCCATATGCAAGTGCGGCCATCATCAAGTTAACCACAAAAATTTATAAACCTGCCAGTTTCATTGATTAAAGCCCATTTAAGGGTTATTTCAACCTCAGCTTCCGCTCATAAACTGATGCATTTGAGCAGCCAAGCTGCCTTTAGTTTTTAAATACCCCTTCCCATCATTTTCACGAAGCTTTTGGATGTGTCCACTTTGGTGATTCAGTTTATCAGCTTGACCTCCTACCTTACCCCCAAACTCCTCCGTCATGAGCTCACAAAGGTTTGGCCATTTACAGCACAGACCCCATGCTGCAGTTTGTGGTTCCCAATGGGGTGGATCATATGGCAGGGCATCATGCCTTTATAACAATCTTCTCATTTCATTGTGATACCCACCTCACAATATCCCTCACATGGTGGTCAGAACTACTCCTGATCACCCATTCTAAGCATACATTGTCAATGGCCATGCAATCTGCCCCTAGTTCTTCAAACTTGACCATTTGAAAGAAAATGCCCTTTGATTTCCACCTCCACCACTTCTCTCCCCCCACTGTTTTTCCCTGGATGCCACCCCACCCCATTTTTTGAGCTGAGCTTTATCCTCCCGCCTCAGCCTTAGAAAATTTGGGTGCTGCTTCTAAAGGGGCGCCAAATCAAAATTGATTTTTTAAAAGATTTGAGCAGTTTAATGCATTCTGAATCAATGACTGAATCAGATTTTGGCTGCGAAGCCATGGTGAAAAGTACACAACCAATCAGCACCTGCCACCACTCAAACTTTTGTGACTGGCCCAGCATTGACTGATCTAAATCCATTCAAGTTCTCAAATGGATTAATGATAATGATTGGCCGTTCAATGACAAGCTGGATTTCAATTTTGGAGGAGTTTTTTATTGATCCTCCCAATTAAGCTTTTATCATTTTCACTCCAAACCTGGTTACCTTACCTACAAAATTTGAGATAAGATGGCGTGGCGTCCACAGCTACTCCTGTCAAAACCATACTCAGCCAGTATCTTCATGGGGTGATGGAGCCTCTAGTGGAGATTATTCCTATCCAAAATTTCCCATGATTTATGATGAAAATGCAACTAATAAAAATGAGGACCTCGCTTTTGGTGCGAGCTGTGCATGCATCAATGCGGAAAAAAGTTTCTCATTTTGACCCCAATTATTCCCAAACCCACCAGTGCATCAAGTCTTTCACTTGTGTGCCTGCTCTCATCACTTTCAATGAGTACCAACTTGCTCTATACTCTGACGCAAAGGACCATTAGCCTTATTAACAAAGAGAAACACAATTATAACTCCTTATGCCACATGTTGCTGATGGTCCTACCCCAATGAGTCTGACATGGTCCGCCAGCTAAAGTGGGCTCTGGACAAAAGTTTTCCCAAATCTTCGTTACCTTCTAATAAAGCTTCTTAGGCTGTTTGCTGTGCAATATTAGAAGTTTAATATTTACCTAATCCCTTTGTTTGGCTCAAAGCATTAAAGATGCATGGAGGCTCTCTTTTTTGGGTTGGGTACCACTAGTGCTAAAAAAATAAAACATCTTCTTTTAAAATCAGGTGATTGTCCATGACAGCCAAGATTTTGATTCAATTCCCAGAATGGTTAAAGCAGCCGTCCCAACCAAGCTAACCAACCCCCATCATTGTGAGAGGCGTGGGAAAGATCAATAACCATTCTCTGTTTATTTGTTTATAACATGACTGATGTTCATAGATCAGTATTTCCTCACCTGTCCCCATATTAATCTTATTTGCAAATGATCAGAATAGCAATTTCATGCGACTATGGATGATATTGAGGGCAATGAAGTACCCTTAACGGAATCCTTGTTTTTTCTTGGCACGTCAGAGTATGACAGGCGCCTCACTACATTTTATCCTAGTTTGTCAAACTAATTTTTGTGCATGAGTACAAATTTCTTATGATCATCTGATGGGAGGGACCTGCTCATGTATATAAAAGCACCACTGATTTGACTAAACGGTTCAGCTTGTTGGTTAGATAACAGAACTTGGTCTCCATAGTCCGGATACTCTCCAGCAGCTTTAGTTCCATATTTGTGAGCCTGGACATAATGCAACCTTTTTCTCGGTAAAACTGCTATCTCTAGGCTTTAAGACTGCACTAGGTCGTTCAATGAGACTAATTCCAGATATAGGTTGTAAAACAATTGTATGGCACCATTTAAGGTTCTTTTAGGCGCAGAGCCTGTATTGACATCCTTGGATTTTATCACCATCTTTAGTTTGGTTATGATGGTCAATCACAGCTCTCAAGAAGCAACCAAGCTTATGGTCTAACTCTTCCACTAACTGATTGATGGTGCAGCCAGTATGACCGTGGCCTCTTGGTCAGCGGCCTAAAAATCATATGATGCGTCACCACTAATCTAATATAACCTTGACTGACTGTGGTGGTAAGCTACATACTACACCCATTGTGATATTACTCTGCTTTAGTTCTAGATCTCGCCAATTATATGTGTCAAGGTTATTGTTCAACTTGTCAGTTAATTTGTCCACCGTTAAACAGATCTGCTTTCCTGTTTCTATTTGTGTAAAATGACCGCATGTACCTCTCAAGTTGAATACAAATGTCTCAAAACTATTCATTCTGCGGTTCAGAAAATGGTTAAACCCCACTTACAACAAAAGTAAATGTCAATGAGCTTAACTGCAATGAGAGATACTAATAATCTGTTAGATACTAGGAAATGCTATAACTATAAATAAAGAGAATGTAAGATTGATGAAACATGAATTAAATCCACCTTATCTATTTAAGATAAAATCTAGTTAAGATTATATGTCCTTATATATCTGAATGGTTATTAAATTTCACAAACAGTATAAATCTACGCCACCAATCTCAAGATAAAAAACTAGTTATGTTAGTCTATAGATTATTATAATTAAAATGATCTTTTAGATATTATAAATCTATTTGTTTTCTATATATATAAAGTTTTCCCATAACTATACTGTTATATTATGAGTTATATAAGCTATTTGGATATCTGTCTGTCAAATATCTGAATTTCTCTTACCTGATTGAGAATAATGAAAAGGTTTTAGGCACCTAGTTAGTGTATCTCAAGACTTATTAGAAATGGTAAATTCACCCCATTATTCTGATTAGTTTGCTGCTCCACCAATATGTTATCTGTTAACTACTCTTGCCTAGCATTTAGAGATGTGAACCTGGAGCTGTTTGTTTTGTTCAATTAACTAAAATCGTGGCAATGGTGATCATGCCATTGTAATGACCAGTTGTATAAGAGAAAATTGAGAGCAGTAGCAAGTTAAAGAGGGTACAACTTCACAGGAACAGACACACTAATACAAAAGGATGTAGTTTTTTCAAGATTATAATGGATATCTGAACTAAGAGGGGATTTGTGTAAATTATAAAAATAATGGGTAAATAGCTTATTCAACCTTAGATAGTCAACGCGCAACTATCTGACTCTAAGAATACCAGTATCAATGGATATGCTAAATAATATCGAGAAGAATGATTTACCATCAAATTTTAATGAAAATGGATTCACTAAGAATTTAGGTCACCAGAGGTTAGTTTTTATCAACAGATGTTAGGATTTTATATCAACAACTTTGTGTCCATGGAAACATTATCATAGATTAAAAGTTTGTTAATTAGCAACAGAAGATGAGTTTAAATCATCACACTTTTTAGAAAGATGCGATTTATGATACCTGGGGGGAATTAAGAACTTTATGGACGATTATATGGACTTGAAAATCTGATAAATAGTATGATGAGTCGAATTCAAGGAGTTGAGCAGTAGTGAGATGATTTCAGGCTGTGATTAGAGCAGTGGGGGAAATATACAGATACTCAAATTAGAGCGAGTTGACATAGCCCAACTGAGGGTGCTAGACCTATACCTCAACATAACAGGTGTATACAAAACTCATCAAGAGCTAGATTATTGTTTTAATGAACCTGACAGCAGACAACATATTGTACCACAGGTTCCTTCCTTTAAGCCCTACATCAAGACTATTTATACTCTAGGGAAAAGAACTAACCTCTGGTGACCTAAAAATATAAGAAGGCGCAATGTATGAAGCTAGTGACTAACAAAAGGCTCGTCACATCTAGGGGTGTATGAGTCATCAAGCTCAAATAAATTTTTGCCTCAAGTTTTAGAGCTGAAATGTCATGGCCACAAATTCAAGGCATTTTAATTGGTGAATCTTTAACGCTAAAGACATACAAAGTCTGATAAAGTTCATGAATATAATAATGAGAAAGGGTAAAAGTATAGGCAATATATATGAGGTTCTATTTCAAAGCTCAGCAATTATAAACCGCTGATTCATTAGTCCTGATATACAAATAAAGCTATGTTGTTGCGTTCATTAGAGGCACACCTACAGCTTCAGATATATATGACTTTAGCTTAAAATTACTACAACATCAGAAAGCCTTGAAAGAAGCACTAGTGGAAGTCAAAGGTGCTTATAAAGTAGGAAGTGAAAATTATGATCTAGAAGTTTATAAATCAGCCAAAGCCTTATTCATAACAAAAGGACATGAAAAATCTTCATTAAGAAAAAAGTACTATTTATGAACTATGTAAGAAGTCATCTAAATTTATAAGAGAAATGCTATACCTGTCATCAGATTTGTTTTTTTGAAGGTAGTTTTTCACAAATTAATAAGGAATCTAAAGTTACTCCAATTTAGGAAGAAATAGGCTGAAAATAAATTGGTATCTGAAAGTAGAATAGAGAATACAAATATTTCAAAAAGTGAGTTATAATCTAATAGGAGCTCCATACAACTTAGAAGTATTATCTTTGTTACGTCAACCAGAGTTGTCACATGAGCAAAGCTACTCTATGTGGTTTGAATTTTATAAGGATTTCCTTGTGGAAAAAACTTCTCAATTTTAATTAGGCTTAAAAAGACTCTTTTATGGAGAATAAGCATAAGCCTTCTCAAATGAATAGATATATAAGGACTAAAAACCAACTTACTGAGGTTTTAGCTATTCATCTTTCTTTTGTAAAAATTGTTACCATAAATATAGTAACAATTAGAAAATAAATTTATTGCGTTAAAGGATACTAGAGCACCATAGATGTTTTATCTTTACAACTTATAAGACACCTGAAATTTGCTCCAAATATTGATTTCAAATGTTAGATATCATACATCTGAGCAAGACGCTACATGTGATTTAAAAGCATACTCAAATATTTTTGTGATATGACGCTTAATTATGACTTATCTCTCCATACTTTTTGACAATTAGTATTAAAATAATTAGATATGACACAATTATTATAAGGCTTTGGCTGATTTATAAACTTCTAGATCATAATTTTCACTTCCTATTTGAAGAAGAAGGAGAAGCTGAAAAGAAATTTATATGTTTAAGGGAATCAAATGAGCTATTATTAAGTAGTATAAACCTTATAAAATCAGTTATTAAAAAGCTACCTGCCTTTTTAGATGCACTAATAGAATACCATTATGTTAGTAAGGAGTTTATAGTTGTGCAGGAGATCAGAAGATGGATTCTACAGCTATGCAAAATGAATTCCGCAAGGATCAATGCTGGAAGTAATGAGTCACAAAGACATATCTTGGGATAAACCCAAGTATTTCTTTGTATTTTTTATCAAGTTATACTCAGGAAATGAGAGTCTTATTGCCAAATATAACAATGAACCCGGTACACAATGAAGTATGACAATGCATAGCAAAAATCAATCTTTACCTTATGATTGAGTTAAAAAGATTAGTACTAAATTAGAACTCAATGAATTAAGCCAGGAGAAAATCAATCGAGATGAACAACAAGTCTTGGATGCCTTACTGGAAGATTATGGAGTTATTTCAGAAAGGACACAGAAGAACTATGGCCTGTTCAAAGGAGTAATAAATAAAACATGATACATGGGACGCCTTATCTTTTTATCTAGGTCTTAAGGAAAATACAAGAAAAATTATAAAAATATATTTAAGGAAATTAAGCAGTTAATATATTATGGTCTGTTAAGAGATGCAAAGAGTTCATTGGCCTCACCACTACTGTTATTAAAGAAAAAGGATAGTAAAAACAAAATTGTACTTGGTTACCACTATTTAAATGGTAATACTATGAAAAAATCCTATCCAATCTAAGAATAATAATTCTCTGAAACACTTGGAAGGATTTCTTACTTTTTGTTGTGGATTTTGCCAGTGTATACTGGTTGATAGAACTGTCAGCCTCAGATCAAGAGAATTGGCTCTGATATCAAGTCAGGACTTATTTGAATAAATTGGATGTCTAAAGGCCTCTTCAAGCACCAGCTTTGTCCAAAGATCTATGGATTGCATCTTTGTGACCTAAAAATGTCTTGCGTCTATAATCTTTAGATAATATTGCGGTATTTAGCTTATCCTTTAATGCTCATATCCATAATTTTCAAGATGTTATTCAAGTTCTAAGAACTGGTTTTTGAAGCTTAATTGGAGGGAAAGTCCATTTCTGATGCAACAGTTGGGAAATTTTATTACTCTGGCATTAGTCACGATGGTAATTAACCTCACAAAAGAAATAAGATCAATAAGAAGTTTAAAAGTATATCAATCTGATAAATGGCCAAGTTTTTTTGGGGATGGTAGGTTAATAACCTTAATTATTTCCCCTCTTTGCTAATATTAGCGAACCTTTTACTTACTATTCACTTAAAAACTGCATTCATTTGGGGGAAATTAATCTAAGATTATAACGGGTTTAAGGAACCTATTGCAGATGCACCTAACCTGTATAGCTGCTTACCATAAAGAAATTATATATATATTGGTATCAGTGATGTACAAACAGGGCAATACTTTTGCATTTGGATGAATATGGATAAAACCACCATTAAAGTACTATATAAAGTCTCCTAAGCTTAACAAATATATCCATTCTCCCAATGAAATTACTAGCTAAGATACAAGAAGATAACCATTTTAGGCCTTATATTTATATAGTACACAATAAAATTTATAATTGATCATTTCTCCCACCATTGGTCATGCTCATGAAAGACTCTCTAATGACGTGTAGGAAGGTGGGCAGTGCAACTACAGGGATTGAAGTGTGAGATCTTACAAAAAAAGGTATAAGCTACCAAAAATTTAAATATATTATCTCATTTACCTATATTTCATTTGGTTTTTATGAAAGTGATTAATAATATGAGATAGTTGGAAGGCCTGACAATAGGTTTGAGTATTATACTAAAGATATTTCCAAAGGTCTATAATCATGCTCAAATCTTACTAAATGGAAAGATGTATGCCACCATAAAAAAATTCATGGAAAATTGATGAGATTAATAGAATAATTTTTTCGAGACACCATTATATCAGATGCACGTAGAGATATAGGTCATAATAGATGAAGAAAACATATGCTTATCTGTAAAAGAGAAATTACTAGGAAGCTATAATAAATTATATTGTTTAAATAGTAGAATTAATATGGTATGTTCAATTTTAATATATTGATAAAAGATTTTGATCAACAATGAGCTAATCAAACTCAATAGAAAACCAAGCAACCAATCAAAACAAACAGGATTCAGCGGAACCCAATTTGTAAACAAATTTTTCAGCACAAGGTCTCGGCATATCCCCTAACATTATGAATTACAACCCAAATTAGATTGGAAATCAACAATTGAATGCGTCAGACAAAACTGTGCCCAATGAGAACACATATGGGCGCCGTAATGATAAACTAAAAGCAAACAAAGGCAAGAAGTAAACCAAAATAGCAGTACTGAAGGGGGCAGAGTATACCCCAATACTTACTCATCATTATGGCACCCGCAGTAAGGATGCAAAGGTGAGCAAAGAGGGAGAGGGAGTAGGGACAGGGGGCCCTGCTAACCGCTCCTGAGGCGCACCTGGCGTCTCAGTAGAGATAGGGGCGCTGAACATAGTGGGACTCAAGGCCTTAATGTCCTTGGCCAATAAGTTGAGTCTCCTGCGAAACCCACCCATGGATACCCTGGAGGTGCAGGAAATCCACTGTCCACATGGAAAGGAGGAAGCATGGTAAAACATGCTCCTTTCAATGATATCATTCTGGTCACAACACTGTGGGGTGATAGTATGTGTGAATCAAGATTTTAAATTATTTAATAAAAATTCGTTTTTGGATGGCTTCATACTAGCTGTAACCTTCCCATGGTACAAAGAGGTGCACACAATAGCCACTGTGTACACACCAAACAGTGCAACTGAAAGTTGAGATTTTCTATTGGCTTTGACACATATCCATCTTCCAGCAAACACTTTTTTTATGGGAGACATGATCTTCTGGAATAACTCAAACACTGATCAATGACCACACACAACATAGATACCACAAGGGCATGTGGAAATTTGTATTTTATAAGCCACTTTGGGCCTATTTGATTCTCTATCTAAATGGTCGCCTATCCTGCAGAACATGACACGCCCACATGTGCACAATGGTAAACTTATTATAATGTCATGAATAGACTTAATACTTGCACCACTAATTTTTCAACAACAAATTTATAAATTCAAAACTAAAAAATTAATTTCTCCAACCATTGACTAGTTTAACTGTCCTTTACACCAGCAAAAACAATTATCCAAGCACCTAAATGGTGCAGAATACGCCCAGAAAACTTAATCAAATCCGAATTTTACTCCTGGGTGGAGGAAATATCTACAACAAGATATTTTCAAGCAACTTTTTGCTAAGACCCACTGATCACCTAGGAAAATTTAAAAAAATCAACAATACAGCAAGTTAAACACACTACATCAAGAAAATACTGGGCAGCCTCAGTTATCAATAAACGCACCTTGGCAGAAATTGTGCACCTGGAAAATAATTTCCTGCACAGAGGATACAGCCCTGGATGGGAACACAAATGGGCAGAGGTTTCTGCACAATCAAACACCCTGATACAAGAACACCAACACTGCATTGATGTATAATACCAAGCAAAAAACTTAAAAGATGGAGAAACTTGTTCAAGTTATTATTTGAAAATTTTACACCTGAAAGAATACAGTAGCCTGCACATAGATCCAACAACTGGACAAATCCATAATGGAAACACCCAAGGTAGTTAAGACCAAAGTACACAGGTTTTAAAAATTTATATAAATCTGATCCTGTCAAACCAGAAGAAAATCAAAAAATTTCTTGCCAATGCACACATTGACACTGCGGCTCAAGCTTATAATTAAATTAACTTATTAACGTGTGAAGCGTTATGTTAAGTGGTGCACGGTGAACCACAAGGGAAATGCCCTGGTCCTGATGGGCTTCCCTAAGAATTTTATAATAAATTACTTTAATAACATTTTTAACATTCTTTTAGCCTCTATGAATAAATGAATTATGGAAAATGCCTTCTACCTGGAGGTAAAGAAAGCATACACAGGCACTTTATTCAAAAAGAAATATAAGTTAAATCTATCCAATTGGCACCCAATCTCCTTAAATAAATTCTGACACTAAACTTTTATATAAAAATTATGGTTAAATGACTAGGGGAAATTGCAACTGAGGTGATATCTATCACAGTATGAAACTTGTCTCAAGAACATCCATATGAGACAATATTCTCACTGTTGCAAATGTCTGCCAACTTAAAACCTCTGGAGCACTTGTTTTTTTAGATTAACAGAAGGCATATGACAGGGTGAATAGGACTTATCTTAGGGCTGCCTCCAAAAATTCAAAATCCCAAATAGGTTTATAAACTGGGTGATGCTGTTCACTGAGTCAGCCATCATGGCTGTGCATGGAGCAGATTTTTTATCTAACCCAGTTTTTCCACAAAGGGGACTCAAACAAGGGGACGCTCTAAGCCCATTAATATACAATTTTAGTCTGGATTTTCTAATAAGGAATACAAATGCCCTCATCAATGGAATCAAGTTCTATGGCCAGTCATCAGTTGAAATGATGGCTTTTGCTAACAACTGTGTGGTGGGGATATCCAGCAACAAGGATGCCAGCATACTTGAGAAAATGATACAAGAATACTCATCCATCAGCAATGCATCACTGAATGCTGAGAAATTGGTAATTTTACTTTTGAGGAAATATCAGAGCTATAGGACGCCGTCTACCCTGGGTCAACTGACCAACACAACATCAAGTCTACTCACCGGACATAGGAGGTGAAGATCAGCAATTACCCCACTGGAACTTCCATTCACTACTAAGCCATCAACTGGGCTTGTCCGTCACTTGGGGTATGGTTAGAGACAGGGGATACGCCAACGCCATGATGGAAAATAGCCTCCTAGATAAAATTTCAAAAAATCATTGCCTTCTTGCATGGTCATCATACAGGTTTAACTGGATGAGTTGCAATAGCCAATTCCATGATACTATCAATTATATGGTTTACAAATCATGCAATTGCTTTTTTCACCATCCTTTTTTAAATTCTATGCCTTAAAACAGGGATGACTTTGGTCTGACCACAAAGCACATTTGTGCCTTGAAACTTTATTTGGCCTTAGGAGAGATAGAGTTATGGGGCTAACTAAATATCTAGAATAAGCGACCCATATAGTAGGATCCTGGATAGCTCAGGTGACTAATCCAAACCTTCCAGACATACATTGGGCCAGAGCAAAAAGATCTAACTTTTTAATGAGTACTCCAATTAAGGATTCAGATCATCCAAACTCCTTGATTAAGTATTTGGCATCTCACCCAACTGCTACAGGACCACATGGCGCTTCAGTACACTTCAAATGAATACTTATAGCCTTGAGAAGAGCAGAGTGGAAGATCCAA
>JAKSZP010007650.1:0-11942 GCA_022478985.1 Massospora cicadina
ACAATTTTGACCTAACCAGAAAATTGTTCAGGAATGGGCAGGTTTGTTCCTTGAGAACCAACATCGCAAAATTTGGTGGTAGGCTGGGTCACTGTCAGTTTGACCTCAAACATCTGAACTGGGGTTCAACTATGTTTCTGATGGTTGGCATAATGGCATTTAGCCTGACAAGCAATGGGAATCCCCCAAGGCCACCCCATATAGGGGTGAGTCCATTTGGTTGGGAACAGGTTTGGGATGCCCAACCTGCCCACGCTCAGTCACTGAACCGTCCATTTGGTCAATGGCATCACATCAGCTGCAACACCCAAATTGCCAACAGAGGGCTTTGAACCCTTGTCAATGGCGCCCAATGTAAGTTCTATCAGCATATTGATCAAATTGGAACCATTGGGTGTTCTGACAAATACCTCAGTATTCATGCCTTTCCAGCTATTTGAGATTTGGGCATCAGCCAGATTGCCACTCAAAATAGATCTGATCAATTTCAACTCAACAATCTCAGTGCAGATTTCACTAATTCCCCGCAACAGTTCTGCTGAGGTGAGTTTGGGCACTGGGGGTGGGATCTGAAGCGGAAGAGCTGTTACACACTGCTTGTCTACTATGTGAGTGAGATTGCCCTGAGTAACAAGGGGTACCGCCATCCTCTTCAGTGTCTTTTTACTCAGGAATGGGAAGATGGCCCAATCAAAAGCCAGGTGACGTTCCCCAGGACTTACAGTCATAATATTTTAATTAGATGTTATATGATAAGTTAAGCTGCTATTTAAAAGCAATTTAAAAAGTAAGTAAATCTTTTAAATTTAATGACTCAATAAAATGAAAACCACTGGCTTATTAAATTATAAATGAATATCACTATGCATTAACAAATTTCAGGGAAAATTTTATTCTATATGGTTAAGTTAAAAAAACATCATTAGGCTTATCTTATTTCAGTAGGATAATAAATTGTACATAATTTTTTGTTTAATATGTGTGATAGTTTTGAATTTAAACAAATTATATTAATATTAATATTGTAACTTATATATGCATTTTTTTGTTTTTATATTTTTATACTGGCTCACAAAGACCACTATGTATTGTAAAGATGCTTACAGCAGTGATGCTTTAGTAGATAGTTATAGTTTTAAGATACAATGATTATTAATAATTATTGTTTAAAATGTCAAGTAATATTAATTAAGTCTTTATTAAATCATTTTTAATTTATTGCAAATATATTACCCATCTTTCATATATCAATACTATCTTAAACATTTTTAGTAAGGAGATAATGAGCTTTGTTCTTAAAAAGGCAAAACGCAATATTTGGTTCAACATAAAAATATCACATTTGTCATGTTGATTAATATAGAATTAGTTAGAATTTTTTAAAGTAATTAAATAATTGAAAAGCATTTGATCCTTGCACGCTAGAACCAGAATACAACCCAAAAGATTTATTTATAAGGCGTTTTAAATTGTCTAAATCTTAATTCAACTTGATCCTTTATCTAAGTGAAGTTTATTATCTAATAAATATTTTTTATTTCTCAAATTAAAATATACATAGTTGTTAATTTAACTAACAATTTTGGCTGAAATAGATGCTATGTTTATAGAATCTTAAATCTTTTTGTGAATAGATGTGTAAATAGTAGTTTCAGTTCACAATGCTCCATCTATGATATACTTATTTTTTTCTATATGACAACGTACTAATATGATCAGAGGGCATGTAATTAAGATTAGTATAGTCTGGTATAGCAATAGATAGATAGTATCTAAAAAGTTAAATAAATTCATTCATATATAATCACTATTGTCATGTTCTTAAGATCACTAATTAAGTTGTGCTAATTTTGAGGTAATGAAGTGAAAAATTTTATAGCTGGCTCTTAAATTCTTTATAAATTGGGGGTCAAATTATTCTTAAGATACTCTCAAATAAATTAATCAAGATGGACTAAAAAGTTTGTAAGAAGTTAAGTCATTATATAGGAAAATCATAATCAGTATCACAGAATATAAAAAATATTTAGATTATATATAATATTAAATAAAATATATTTGTTTATATCACTATATGCTATACATCATACAGAAAAAATAAGAAATTAGTAATTTAATAAAAAAATAGGAAATGTAAGGTAATATTATTGTCACATTGACTAGAATAGATGTAGTCAAGAGGTTCAGAATTAGAAGTAAGGTCTGGTCTAAGGGGCTGGAAATATATGGTCATCTGCCCAAGTGGAATTTTTTATATATATATTTCAAGGATTGATTATGTCATTTAAAGGAATTTAATCAAATCAAGCACTTATTCTGAGTTGTATATCAATTTGGAACTCATGCAATAATTCAAATTAATGGTTTAATAATATAAATTATAGTTAAGTAATGCCACTATTTTCATTATTAATTTTGTGTGAAGTTACTAAAGTATATTCCACAATTGCTGTGCTAAAATAAGTAATTAGATGTCTGACACTATATTAAAATATGATGCCATTAGTATATAGGATAAAGAATGTTTACTGATTGTAATAATTGCTTGCTTATAGAAGAGCATATGCTAAAATAAAAATAGTTATATGACACATTATTTTCAATACATACTTAATTTTACTTTATATAAATAACAGAATCATGATACCCATGTGTTGCAATTTTTCCTGACCATCCATTTAAATTTATTCTACTTTAGATATTGTACTTAGCTTTTCCTTCCCATTATTATCACTTTTAATAATAACATGATTCTATGCAATTTCTCTGAGATTGACAATCAACCTGGAATATGAGCAAATTTGTCCACAACAACACCAGTTGGGCAAAAGTGGCCAGCGCGAAAGGCCTGAAGCCCTTCCAACCTGATGGGGGAAAACGCCCTGGTGGAACACTGACACACCCACCCACCAAAAAGGGTGAGCACAACGCCACACCTGGAGTTTTGCAATTCCTGCAAAAAATGGGCGCATATACCAAAATTGAGCACTCTCAACCCTTATCCTCCCTTGAACATGGCCTCAGAATCATGGTCAGAGATACTTCCCTCGAGTCATGGGAAAAAATGGGGGAGGCCTTCTATGCAACTTTCCCGAACACCATCTCAGTAAATTACAAAAATTTACACAGAGGATGGGTGGACGTTGGGTTCATGTCCGCAGAAGAAGCGGCAGAAGCAGCAAAAATTAAATTTTTTATAAAAACCAATAATGAAGACAGAATTATCCGCATGGTGTACACACGATGGAATGAGGAAAACGACCTCTTCATCATATTTGACTGACTTCCAAGCACTGTGCACTGTGATGTCCTCATGGATGAACTCCGCGGGGGCCTCAAAGGCTATGGAGTAATCAAACAATTTGAATTCAAAAAATTCCCCCTCCTGCCCCACCTGTGCACAGGAAAGGCAATTGCTATTATTGAACCTGACCAAGATGTGGCTGAGGACATCACCCTAATTCCCCACACAGCAACCATCAACCTCCCCAATGGCAGCATATCCCGCCCATTCCATATCACACCAGAGCACACCCCACCCATTTGTGAATTCTGCTCAGCAATAGGCCACATAGACCATGTCTGCCCCATCAAATATGGGATTGAAGCACCGGAATTCTGCAAAGACAATATGGATGAAACAAGCCCAACTTTCAGGAAAATTAAAGACTCTACTTTCACCTTCTATTGGGGTGAAAGAGCTGATATCGCCTTGGTTGAGCCCATCTCATGCAAGGACTGACATCGCGCACAGACTGCCCGCAAGCAGGCTGCAAGTTCTGCTGAGACCCAAACTCATACCGCAATTTCCCCAGAACAAATTCAAGTGGATGCCATGGCAGCATAGTGGAACAACCAATCAGACCCAACACATAAAACCCAACACAACCAAAACAAAGAAACTGTTGGACACAACCAATCAAATGCATTCAACCAAATGGGAGTAGATCCACATTGCACCACTGAAAATCCTCCCAACCAATCATATATGTTCAATGATGACATGGAAGACAACTTCAGCCAATCACAATGTGAGAACACCTATGCACAGGAACCAACCACCCCAGGACCCACAACTCCCACCCATCAAACTCACAGGTAAGCGGAAAAAAATCTTTCAAATGGGGTAAAAGCCAACACACACCAAACCCAAAACATACGGAGTAATCCAAGCCAGAAAAAACTGAATAATGCCAGCTCCAAGATCGCAATCAACACACTGACAACAATATGGCTAACCAACCTCACACTTGCAGCATGGCCCATGAGAAGGAACTGGGTGACCTCAGTGGGTCACCCCAGCGTTCCTGATGTGTGGACTACCACAATCAACATAGGGACGCTCAACATCGCAGGAGCCAAGGCTCCCACATCCCGGGCCAAAAAATGGCTTTCCTGCGCAATATCCCCATAAGATATCTTGGCCATCCAAGAACCCCACTGTCCACTGGGGGAGGAGGAGTCATGGTCAACCATGCTCCTTCCAGCCAAATCCTTTTGGACATACCATTGTGGGATGGTAATTTGAACAAACTGTAACCCTCCAATAAAAACCCAAAACACAGCCTCTCACCTGGAGGGATGGCTACTCCTAGCAGACCTCAAGCGGAATGGAGAAAATTTCGCCGTGGAGTGTGTATATGCCCCAAATAATCTGAATGACCGCCAAAAATTCCTGTCTGATATACTCTCAATCCCATTCCCTGAGGCAACATTTTTCGCGGGGGATTTCAACTGCTGGCTAAACACCAATACTGACCGCTGGCCCAAGTCTAGGGCTATACCCCGTGGCCACATGGAACTACGCATACTAAAGACAACACTGGGCATATGTGACACCATCCCCAAACAAGCCCCCACCCTGGCCAACATGACAAGACCCCACCACAACAATAACCAGCTGGTCTCAATGACCCGGAATGACCTGATGCTCGCCCCTATAGACTTCTGGCATGAGTATCAAACTTTACAACAACAATTATCCCTTTTTCTGACCATCGGATGGTCTTGATAATGCTATCATCCTCAGAAAAATACAAAAAACCGCCCACCTGGCATAGAGTTCACCTGAGCACCATCCACCTTCCAGAACTTAAACTCTGGATTGAGAAGTTGCTAACAACATGGCAAGAAAGACAATCACCTGATGAAAATTGTACTACCAAATGGGAAACATTTAAGGCTCATGCAACTAAGAAAGCTTGCCACCTAAACTCCAGAAAAACAGCTGCAATATCCGTGACAATCAACAAGGCTATCAGACAACTTCAACACCTAGAAAACAATATACCTAGTGAGGGATACACCCCCCAATGGGGCCGCCTGTGGTTTCAACTATCAACACAGGTAAACTCCCTATTTAGAAAACACCAGCATTACATCAAGATATATTATAAATCAAAATACATTTTATCCGGAGAAACTCACACAGCCCAATTTTTCCGCCGCTTTAAACTGATTTCAAAGATGGCGACCTGCACACAGGTCTGCCAAATGGATGACACAATGGCATCCACACCATCGGAAATATCAGCTGAATTACACTGATTTTACTCTGACCTGTACTCAGTGGATTTTGCATCACCCAACAAAATTAAAAAATTTTATCATCTGCCAATATAAACACCATAGCTGGCCAACCAGATCTAACAGCACTCATAACAAAAGAAGAACTATGGGAGGTAATAAGATCAACTCCATGCAACAAGTGCCCTGGGCCTGATGGCCTCCCATATGAATTTTTCAAAAAATACTTTAAACATATCGCACCAATACTACTAGCAACTATGAACAAGTGCCCAGAAGACACAGCCCTTCTACCTGGCGGCCAAGATGCATACGTGGTCACGCTCTTCAAAAAAGGAGACCAGGCAGATCTGAACAACTGGCGCCCAATTGCTCTCACTAATACTAATACAAAAATACTAACAAAAATTCTAGCCAAACGTTTGGGTTGCATCGCCCAAACAACCCTCTCACACCATCGATTTGGTTTCATCCCAAACCGCTCAATCTGGGATAACATCCATACAATTGCAAATATCTGCCAAGCTAACCCCACAGGCGCCCTTGCTTTCCTGGACCAAAAGAAATCATATGACCAAGTACACTGGGATACCTAGAACAATGTCTGAAGGCCTTCAACCTAACACTCCGCTTCATAAACTGGGCGCTCCTCCTAACGCGCTCAGCCAAGTTTGCAATCAGAGGCCCAGGCTTCCTAACTGACACCATCACCCCCCAAAGGGGCCTCAAACAAGGTGACCCACTTAGCCCCCTATTATACAACTTCACCCTTGACCCCCTTCTCCGCATTGTAAACTCAAAGCTCACCGGAATCAGATTGGAGGGACAACCACCAACCAAAATGCTCGCTTTCACTGATGACTGCGCCGTTGGAGTCTCAGGCAATAGGGATGCCAGGACGATTGAGCGCATCATTCACCAATATGAGTCAGTGATTAATGCCATGCTGAACAAACAGAAAACAGAGGTAATTGTAATGGGCAAATTCAGCTCAAACTGGGCCCCACCCCCCATACCACCACAGAAACCAACCAACCACACACATAACCACACAACAAAGACCCAAGCCAATAAAACCACTGTGCTTACCCTTTGCACCCCACCCCGCCACTGACCCAGTCCGTCATCTGGGCATATGGCTAGAAGCTGGTGGATATGCTCCTGACACCATAGAAACCAACATCTTGGACAACATCACAAAAAGAATGACATGTATGCGAAGGAATAAAGCCAGCCTAACCGGAAGAGTTGTATTAGCCAACTCCTGATCCTATCAAAGCTATGGTTTGCTGCCCATGCGATCCCTTTCTCCGCCAACTTCACCGATGCAGTCTACAAGCTCCTACAGAACTGGCTATGGTTGGGATACCGTGCACCTATCAGGCTGGAGACCATGTACAGCCCACGGAAGAAAGGCGGGATGGGGCTGCTCAACTTCATGGAAAGAGCAACGCAAATACTAGGCTCATGGATAGCCTCCATGACGTCGCCCAACCCACCATCCCTCCACTGGGCTAAGGCAGCCCAAACCAGTTTTGCAAGGGCACTACATCTGAGGTCTCCTTCCAACCTGAAGACCCTGATGAAGTACCTTGTAACACACCCAAACGCCACTGGACCACATAACACCAATCGATATTTCAAACGTATCCTATACAACCTAAGACAAGGAAATTGGAGTTTCTCATATGCACAGCAATCTGAAGACACTCATCCTCAAACTGGATATGTGCAACTCCACAGAGGACAAACAGTATCTAGTGCGCCCAACCCATTACCAACCTTCCCTCTGTCCAGGATCGACTACCTAGACCACCAAGACATCCCATATGATCTACAAACCCAAAAACAGGTGTGGAACCTCGTCACCTGTCCCCTCCTATCCCCACAAGTATGCTCCACAATGTGGCGATACATGCGCCGCACATACAGAACAGCTGATCATACGTTCTCAATGTTCAAGACATGCGCCATCTGTGGCGGACCCAACACACTAGCACACCACCTGGAAGAATGCCCACCATCTGCGCATATCTGGGCCAACGTGATGCACTTGTTTCAACAACCATCCACAACCAAATTCCGACTGTCCCGTGATATCATGGCACTCAACATGGCCTCACCTATCCCCCAGACACTGAGGGCCCTAATTGTGTGCATTGCAATATGGTCTATTCACATAATTACCCTCGACGCATTAAATGAGGTCTTCCACAACCTCAACCAAACCATCATCAGATTCCACAACCACTTGGCTGACCACTTCCAAGCCTGGCTGTTCGGCTCACTCCAACACAAATGGAAGAAATGGATGGGTACATGGATTCCAATCTGGTTCCTCCAATATGACACTGAAAACCTCACGGTCTCCATAGGTGGTACACCCTACTAGCCAGGGTCGCCATGCCACCCAAGGTCTAGTCACCCACCACCCGTGGCCCCCAGCCACACCAAAGTGTGCCATGTCGTATTTTGAGTTCTCTTTAGTTGCTTTGCTCTCTTTTTCTGCTTCTGTTTTTCTCCGCCTCCTCTTTTCTCCTACATATTGGATGTGTCTATCCCCTGGTCAGCCATCCTCGTACAAATAATAGATACTGTACTTATTATTTGTTTTAATGTACAATCAGACTAAAGCCTCATTTATCTTGCCTATAAAACACATTGTAGGATTTAATTACTATAACATTGAATAAGCTAATTTTAAAACTAGATTGTTATTAAAACATCTATTGGGCCGCGTCACTAATTAAAAATTAGTATACCAAGTTACAATCAATTCCTTTCCACCCTGATGTGTTATACCCGGAATCACTTATCATTATTAATTTTACCTTGGATGCATGGCCATGTATACTCAAATCCCACTTTTTTGTTATTATCTCTCCCTTGCACCAAGTTGGTGAAAATTATCATTATGTCTTATTATTTACTAAAATGTAGGCCCATAACTACTAGAATTTACAGAAAAGCTATGCACTGCCCACTAATCCTTGGAGTTATATTGTTTTAATTTGGTAGAAAATAGAATTTTGAAGGGATCTAATTTTTACCTTAGTTGATCAAAGCTAATATAATAATACTTTATACAATTGAACAAGTTTATTTTAGTATTTAAGGTCACTGTCAAAAATTCCTTTTTTCTAGTAAAAAGACATGACCTGTGCAGTTGCAATGTAACTCACAAGTGACAATTAAAACAATTTGGTGCTCACTATAAAGGGTCCACTTTTGGTGCCATTATTCCACCTAAACTACAAAGTGTTTTCACTCTGAAGACTTTTGCCAGCCTGACTCCTCATTTCTTATTATAAAGACACATACAACAAGGTGCCCAGCTAAGTTATAGCCTCTTAGTCCTAATTTCCTAAGGTTTATTCCCTCATGATCAGAAGACATAATGATTGCTGAGAACACCACTAAGACCTCAAGTTATCTCGATGGCCTTGATCTAATGATGGAAGGGGCAGTTCACACCATTACTGATTTCTACCATTCAATTACACTCTATATATTCTGGTTTAATCACAAGGACATGAGATAATTTCCTTTTTTCTTGCCTTGTAGAGTCCAACCAAAGACAGAAACAGGATAATTAACTATTTAAAGTGGAAAGTCATAATTTCACTACCTTGTTAAATTAAATCCACCAATAAGTCAAAATTACCACTTGTGTAAGGCCTCAGTGCCAGCCATCAGTCTATACAGGGTGGTATATCTCTTTAGAACCAAATATTGTCTAAACCCTAGGTTTTACCCCTCACCCAGATCTCTTACCTAGGGTTTACCCTGGATGAGAGATGGGTGACCGCTGATGCTCCCTGTTTGTTACACGCATTTCACCTATCCACCTTTCAGACCAAACCCATCCAAGTCTCAAAATCTGCAGATTTTTATTAAGTGAAATCAAAAGACTTTTGTGGACTTTCAAAATATTAAGAAGCTATTACTGTGATCCCTCTATCCTTCATCTAACAGGGATTTCACCTATAAGTCAACCTGATTAGCAAAAACTTACCTAACAAGTCAAATTTTGCACAATACACCGAGAAGATTTTCTAAAATAGGGCTAAACCTAGCACTATATTCTAAAAATGGAAGAGAAAATTGGACACCTAATAATTTGGGAAAAAATATCTGATAATAGCTGGGAAAGATCAGACGATATTATTGTTGGGAAATTTGCGCATGAAACCATTAATTAATGAATTCAAAATTGAATAACTCCTTAATACCATAGTTCAGCTTAGCAGCTCTCCCCCATCCTAACATAAGACTCAGACCTACTGATGGTAGGGCGTTAAATTATTCTTTTCTTTAGCTTTCCCTAACAGTTAATTAAATATATAGTGAAAACGTTCTTTTTTAGTTTTTTAAGAAATCAAACGGATAATTGGCAACAACTTCCTAAATTGGAGCCTTTCCAACACCTATTACAACGTGCCCACCCAAAATTCCGTGAAATCATAGGTTCCTTGTGGATCTTGTTTGCCGTTGTGGTTCTTGGCATACACATAAAGGAAGCTAGGTATTTCCTTAACACTCTGGATTCTTAACATTATAAACCAACCAAAGAATACAGAGTTAAATTTGTTGGTTTAAGATCACTTAACCCTGAACGCCTCTCCCACCAATCCAAGTCTCTTTTCCCTCTAAAAGTGCTACTTAACATCTGTCCTTAGGATACTACTGGTAAATTCATTCAGCTGGTCTTATTAACTTACTTTACACAACTCAGAACACCTTGCCTCTCTTACTTAGCTGTAAGGCCACAAGTTTGATATTCTTCCTAGTTTTCAAGCGTCAGGACGCAGACAGGTGTTTATATTTGACAACAACGAGAAGCCAATGGGTGCAATACTGTATTCCTGCGTGGAGGGGATGTACCCTGCACATTTGACTATAGCACCATGTGCTTCTCTAAGAGTAAATAACGTCACAGAGTGCAAGATTATAAATAAAACTAGCATAACATGGAACTTAGGTATCACCCTGAGGGCTACTTTACCCCCTCTCAGGGGCCTGAAGAGGCCATTATGGTCCATTTTGGATTGGTCGCACTCTGAAGAGCTCCCTTTCTCCACTATATTTTATGCACTTCTTTGGAGATGGTTACAATTCCCATATATCCTGCAGCTCCAGCTATCAATTTTACTCACATCTAACTTTTTAATAAGGTGGAAAAGAAGTGTCGCGTGGATCCAATTTATGAGGATTTAGCAAATGTGCGGCCCTTATCAGACCATTATGATCCCAAGTCTTCACCTTATACTTATACTTGGGCAGCGCTATGCCCACTCAGTTGTCAACAGATATAACAAGCCTTATGAACGTTCTCAGTTTAATCAGTCTAATTCAACCCTTTTCTCTTTCTATGAGTTTAATAATTTGATAGTGCTTATTTTGTATAACACCCATATTAGAGTAGCACAACGTATGGTAACAGTAACTTCCTTGGCGGATACTTGGGCCACATGGAATTAATTTGACCTTAAAGTGGTGTAAGCCATTATCTTGCGGTCACCTCAGGTTCCTCATTCCTGGGGCATTAAGGTCCCTATGCTCACACTTCCCCTTTGTAAACCCCTTCTTTTTGTGGCTTAAAAATATGAATTTCAGCTCAATTCACGTCAATTCCAGAGTTACTACACCCATTGTTTTCAGGGAGTAGGATGGTGGCGCCGCCAGTCAATTAGTTTGGACTTGGAGTGGAATATGTTGGCTTCTACCTCCAAGAATCACTCTGGTAAAATTTCTCTTTATTCCCACCTTTGCAACAGGGAACGCAATAATAGCAACTTTGGAATCCTTTACTAATCTATTTTGCCAGAGCTTTCCACCTTGCCTTTTATACTTGCGCCATTTAACTAAGCCTTTGATGTGGACGGTTGTAACAAACATTTAAGCTACTCAGAATTTGATCTGAGGTTCAGCTAGCAGGTGACCTGATCAAAATCAACTGTTCCCTTTATCCCTACACAGACAAGGAAGATCAGGCGTTGAAAATTTGGATTTCAGATATGGTACAGAATTTGTGGATGGTCAAGATGACCTCTTCTGTATCTTTTCCAGTGGTATTTGAACAGAATACAGATGGTATTCTGAGGTTATGCGTGTATTATGGTTATTAAACAATGTGAAGGTTCCTGACCCATACCTTAAATTCTAGAGGCGACCATTTCTCAGTCAATTTCAGAAACAAAGTTTTCTAAGCTTGACTAGGTGAATGCTTTTAATTGAGTGCAGGTCAAGGATGGCCAATAATGGCTGACAGAAAACTGCACCTGGTATGGAATATATCAATATATGTCTATGCCATTTATATTAAGAACTCTCCAGCTGTGTTCCATCATCAAATTGATGAAGCCTTGGGGATCTCAGATTCTCCTATGAAATTTCCTACATAAATGACATCTTAA
>JAKSZP010007651.1:0-11899 GCA_022478985.1 Massospora cicadina
GAGTTGCATCTAATGTAATGGGCAGGTTCGCGCCAGTATGCAACAAAAGAATTGGGCAGTAAGAGCCACATTACTAACCATACTAGGGACAGGACTGCTGAAGCTCATCCCCAAACCCAACCACCATGCCTCGTCATTGCCATGTATTCTTGTACCACTGTTCCAATGAAGCCGTACATCAACAGCAAGGTCTAGGACCTAGGAAGGGCCGAGAATGATGCCAACGCTACACCAAGTCCACGGTTGAACTCATGATTTTGATCTGATTCACTTAATATTTTAAATAAATAATAATTTCATATTAGCAAGCAAGTTCTTTCCTTTATTCAATTTTTTCATTTTACTCATAGAAGACACAACTTCCCTACAGGGACATGACAACCTCCCCTAAATAGCACTCTGCTAGTATGTAATAAGCTCCTCCTCAGCTAAGCTCTTCTGAAGACCGCCCAACACATCATTTGTGAAGATTCCCCATCCCACTGGATCACCATCCACGCCGTGTATAAGCCTGACGTCATTCTGTGGATGCAATTCAGATTCAGGATGGCGAATTTTCCCAGCTCCAACCTTCTCAAGTTCAAGGCTCTTTGGATCAAGGCCACATTCAGATCGAATGCCACCCAATCTGAAGCAATGTACGGATCAGGTGCCCCCTGATCCGTTACACTGGGTAGATAAAGATCCCAATGAAGAGGATCTGAATTTGCCATTTTTTGGAATATAGAGACCAGGGTCCCATTTACTCTTTCTATGGCCCCATTGGTGGATGGATTGTAGTATTCAAGAAGGGTTGTTGTGTTCCCATGGAGGTGGCGAGGAGCTTTACCACTCTGGAGGTAAATTTTTTTTCCTTTGTCACAAAGGAGGAATTGGGGGCAGCCATGCCGCATGAAGATATTTTGATGTAAAAAGGTAGCAGTGGCTTTGGCAGTCTGAGTGGGGAGAACAACAGCTTCAACACATTTGGTAGAATGGCCAACTCCAATCAAGATGTAACTATTGCCCCCAGTAGTCTGAGGGAGAGGACCTACCACATCCAAACTTATGGTGTGGAAGGGTTGTGTGATGGAAATGGCAGAAGAAGTTTAGACCAGCCTGCCAGTCAGGGTGCATAAGCATCCAGAAAGCAATTCAGAATGCCAGAGGCATTGCCAATTGTACAACTTGATATGGAGCTGGGAAATAGGATACCACAAAATGGTGGCGGAACGTCAGGGTTAGGAGTATCCCAAAAGCAAACCACACTGAATAGATTTTGGACCCAGGAGTTCTGCTAAAAGGGGTGAAAACTACTGGGATAGTTTCTGCGAGATTCTTGGTTGTTAAGACCATTTTGTTGGGGGTAAAAGAGAGGTGGATTTTCTCTTGTAGTTGGCGAACATAGGGCCATAAAATCCCTGTATATTGCTGCCGAAGGGTCATGAGAAACAGGTTGTAGAGCCAAAAATTTTGAACTTGTTGAGTCCAATTGGTGATAGAGGGAATCATGGTAACCAAGAGAATTGGTATGGCCCACCCAGAGTGCGGGGTGAAGACTACTAGGCAAACACCATATGGAATGTGGTTGAAAGGAGGAGATAAAAATTTGGGGTTTTTTAACAAAATTTTTATTTGAGAATAAAGTAAAAAAATTGACAACAATCTTCTCGGTGCCTTGCAACTGATTAAATTGTGGTCGATTGGTGAAAACGTGGTTGGGATCCACAAATTCGGCCTAACTGGCAAATTGGATGGTAGAGGGGAGGTTTATTCTTTGTGAACTGTCATTGCAAAATTTGGTGGCGGGCTGAGTCTCTGTCAGTTCAACCTCAAACATCTGGACCAGGGGCCAATTATGTTTCTGATGGTTAGCACAATGGCGTTTGGCCCAACAAGCAACGGGAATCCCCCAAGGCCATCCAATATAGGGATGGGACCATTTGATTGGGAACAGGTTTGGGACGGCCAACCTGCCCGCGCTCAGTAAATTAACCATTCATTTGGTCGATAGAGGCCCATTGGGCGCAGCGCCTGAATTACTATTGGAGGGTTTCAAACTCTTGGCGATGGTGCCCAATATTTGTTCTGCTGATTTTGGGGTCAAATCGGAACTGTCGGGCAATCCAGCTGATGTTTCATTCTTCATGCTTTTACAACCATTTGAATTTTGGCCATCAGCCCAATTGCCACCCAAATTAGATCCAACTGATTTCAGTTCGATAATCTTGGCACAGATTTCACTGATTCCCTGCAACAGTTCTGCTGAGGTGAGTGAGGAAATTGGGGGTGGGATCCAAAGCAGACGGGATGTCACCCATCGCTTGTCAACTATGTGGGCGAGATACCTTGGGTGATGAGGGGTACTGCCATCCTCTTTGGTGTTTTCTTACTTGGGAATGGAAAGATAGCTCAATCAAGAGCCAAAGGACACTCCCCAAGACTTACAGGTTGTTAGGGCATAATTTTTAATACTGATACCAAGTCTTATAGCTAGATTGCTTTTTACAGGTCTGACAGGCATCCAAGACTTCAGTTATGGTTTCCAAGATGCTTTTCAATAGGATTGAACTTTCACCCACTAATATGTTTTGCGTACTCCACTATGACCCATGATAATGTGGGACTCCAAGATGATAGGAACTCGCTTTGATATCCAGAGATAAGGCAACCAGTTTACTACAACTTTTTTATAATGTCCCACTTTCCACCTTAGCGTTGTGGGAGTGCCAAGCTAGCATCTTCTGTACTGGTTCGTCTTCATCATCCCATGAATCAGGAGTCATGAGGAGGTAATGTAATCTCTCAGCTTCACTATTGTCTAAGTGAAAAACAGGCAGCTATGTCAACCCATCTACATTCATATGGCGAGTTCCTGCTCAGTGCTCAATGGTCATGTCGTAGTGCTTTAGCTTCAGAGCCCAAGGCCAGCCGTCCAATGGGTCATTCATATTTTGCAACCACTTCAAAGAAGCGTGGTTGGTAGTTACTTTGAATGACGTCCCATATAAGAAGGGGTGGTAGTATTTGAAACTGAGCAAGACGGCCAGGAATTTCTTAGTGACGCTGTAGTTGCATTCAGCTTTTAAGAGCAATTTGCTGAATTAGTACACAGGGTGATCGACCCCATTCTCATCCAATTGAGCTAATATAGCCTAACGGCGTAGTCAGAGGCATCTGTGAACAACGTGAAAGGCTTGCCATAGTCTGGGTGACGGAGGATTTGCCTTTGTTGCAATAACTCCTTCAGGGTCTCAAACGTGGCTTTTGGTTTTGTGCCCCAATGGAATGGAATGTTTTATGCCAAGAGTGTACGAGGGGCTCACTGAGCTGGGTGAACTTTGGGATGAACTGATGGTAATACCCCATCATGCCTAAAAACACCTGGATATCAAGAAGGATTTTGGATGTAGGCATCTTGGCTATCGCTTCAACTTTGTCCTGGAGAGGTTGAATCCCATCTTGAGAGATCTCATGCCCAGGAAATTCAGCTTCTTCTGGAAGAAAGTACATTTTGTTGGCTTCAACTTAATGTTATAAGCCCGCAGGCGTTATAAATAATTATTTTAGGTGCACGATGTGCTTGTTGAACGTTTTGGAAAAGACTGTTATATCATCCAGGTAGATGATCACGCAGCTCAGTTCAGATCCTGTAGGATGTGATCCATCACCCGCTGAAAAGTTGCAGGCGCATTGCACAACCCTTGAGTGAGACGAGTGGGTTGGAACAGGACTTCAATGCAGATAAGGGCGCCCTTTTCCTGATCCTGCGCAGAAAGGTCCATCTGACAATACCTACTAAACAAGTCCATAGCGGAAAAGAACTTAAATCCAGAGAGTTGGGCCAAAGCGTCACCAATATGGGGGATAGGATAATTGTCCTTTTTTGTAAGATTGTTCAGTTTACAGTAGTCCATAACTAGCCTATGACCTCCATTTTTCTTCTTTATTAGTAGAAGAGAGGACGACCAAGGGATTTGGGACGGCACCAGCACCCCAGCGTCCAGTAACCGTTTGACTAAGTCCTCATCTGTAGCTCCTTAAATTTTGACCTTTGATATGGTTTGGATCAGATGGGACGAGCATCTCCAACATCAATTGTGTGAGTCCAACCCTTCATGTGCCCATAATCAATATCAGAGTTAGAGAAAATGTCGCTATGGGACTCCAATAAACTATGATTTTATTAAGCTCTTCTGGGGTAGCTCCTCAGAAATTTGAATGGTAGGTAGGGTACATAATGATTAATCAGCGGGTAAGCCCATATACACCATAGACACAATACAGTGAACTTGTTTGATGTCCTCAATGAGAATTAGCAGGCCTCTACCAATCTCCTGATGCTTTTTTAAGACCATGTCCTTAGGGGTGAGATTCACCAGCAGGAAATTAATAGGTCGATGATAGGCTGGGTCTAGCACACCAGGTAATACTTGGTGCTTTATAGGACTAACACCATCAACACTAGTTAGGTGCAGTAAGCAGTTGTGGGGTATTTGCAGTTTGATCTTGGTGTCAACTACCCTTTGTTCACCTGCCTTTATTACTACTTCTTCAGAAGCATAGAAAAGAGATACCTATAGAGCATCCACTGATTTGAGCAACATTTTTGTATTTCTTCCTGCTGTGGTGTAGTGTAGTGATAAGGCTGAGAAGGGGTACTCCAATGTGCAGGCGTAATTCTTTTTGTTAAGCCCATTATTAATCAGAATTAAGGGACCTCATAGTTAAGCAAGGAGAGATAGCCCTGCTCAAGTTAATGATCCCTTCATATTCCAGCATTGTCAGACATTTTCCCTCCCAGCTACAAGATAAGAATATTGTGGGTCTAAATTGGCTGAGAAGGGGAAATATCAGACATTTACTAGTCCCTGATGATGATATCAATTCAAATAATTTAAATTTAAATTTATTGCGGGGAAGGCTGACCATGGGACGGACACTTCCGAATATGACTCAGACGAGACAAAACTTAGTACCAGGGGAGGCACCCCAGAGAAGCGATGCTATCTCTTGTTACCAGCGGGAACGCCACTTATGGGAAGGGGGAGGAAACGTGTGTAGGGGGCGTAGCCACTATTGAGCACGTGTGGAGGAAGGGGTCTGATTTGATGAACCAGACTGGGAACCAGGAGGAGACCAGCTGTCGGCGACGTGGTGGGAGATATCCAAACATCCACGATTAAAAGTGATCCACCAAATGAGACCGGAATCTGTGGACAGCTTCAGGGAGGGTGGGGATGGATCCGGCGATGGCATCCAAGACAATCGTGTGGATAGTCCACATGGCGATTGCAACCACCAGAGCATGAAGGGAGGGTGGGAGGGGGAGGCCATTGATGAAGCAAACATATCTCTTGACAGACTGAAGGGATGTGTTTGATCCTGGCCTAGCAGACGTTGGACTTCGCGCCATATTACTTTAGAGGTGGGGCACTTCTCCAGGCGGTGAAACAGCGTTCCATACTGGCCACACACGACACAGGATGAGTGTAAAGCATTAGAGCGCTCATCTGTACGATACACCCGCCTCAGGCAGCGCCACACATGGGAGCGGACTTGAGGCTGCAACAGAGGATGGTGTGCGTATTTCCAGATAGTCTTTTGGGTCTCAGTGGAATAAGGGATGTCCATCATGTCCAGGTAGTCCACCCTGGATAGGACTTGGGGTCGAATGGGGATCACGCCATCATGGATGGGTAGCCCCTGTACCTCTTGTGTGAACTGAGGAGAGGGGCGGCCTCTTCGGGTTGTATGTCCACTAATACAAATTCTCCATTCTGCGCTTCGCATGGAGAGTAGGATTCGTTTCGCGCGGGACCAGTGTTGGGATGGGAGTGTAGGAGCAGTGACGGCCGCAATCCAGGTGCCCAGGATCTTGGCGGCATGGGCTTTGAAGTCAAGTAGGCCCATGCCACCTTGATGATGAGGGCCAAACATGACCTCTAGCTGTACTGGTGGAGGGCGGCCTGACCAAAGCCAACCTTGTAGCAAAGCATACAGGATTTTGAAGAAGCTTGGGGAGAAGGGGATGGCGTGGGCTCCGAACCAGACTTTGGATAGGAGCATAGAGTTAGTAAGAACAACCCTGCCAGTGAGGGTAGTAGGGTGGGCTCTGAGAGAGGCGATTCGCTTCGTCACGTTGTCCAGTATATGGCACTCCATTACTGCTGACGCGTATCCACCTGCCTCCAACCACACGCCCAGATGGCGTACCGGTCCTATGGTAGGTCGTGGCACAAAGGGGAGCACCAGTGGAGCGGTGTATTTTAAGTTAGTAAGGCGTGGACGTGGGCGAGCAGATGGGCTGGGTTGGGAACTACTTGCTGGGGCTCAGCAGTTCTGAAACCGACCAAGGAGGATGATTTCGGTTTTGGAGGCGTTCAGTGCCGCGTTGCTTACCCGGGAATATTCCTGGATGAGGGCTTCAAGCGCGCGTGCATCTTTGCTATTAGACACCCCCACCACGCAATCATCTGCAAATGCCATCATCTTGACTGGGGTTTGGCCTGGCACATGGACCCCAGTGAGTTGGGCATTCACATTTCGCAGTAGTGGGTCAAAGCTGAAGTTGTATAAGAGTGGGCTCAGGGGGTCCCCTTGTCGCAGGCCCCTTTGAGGATGGACTACTTCCGTTAGGAAACCTGGGCCGCGCACTGCCATTGTTGCAGATTCCGTGAGCAGCATCACCCAGTTAATGAAGCGGGGAGGTAGGCGGAATTGTTGGAGGCAGGCCCTAAGGTATCCCCAGT
Organism: Massospora cicadina; assembly: GCA_022478985.1. Taxonomy (NCBI): domain Eukaryota; kingdom Fungi; phylum Entomophthoromycota; class Entomophthoromycetes; order Entomophthorales; family Entomophthoraceae; genus Massospora; species Massospora cicadina. Next base: position 6,732 of record JAKSZP010007651.1, read on the forward strand.
TTACTCTATCATAGGCCTTTTGTTGGTCCAAGAATACAAGTGCCCCAGAGGCTGTGGACTGACACACATTAGCCACAGAGTGCACGTTATCCCAAATCGACCTTCTGGGGATGAAACTGAATTGTTCTGGAGAGATGGTGGCAGATGCTACAGTCCCTAAACGGTTAGCCCTGATTTTTGTTAAAATTTTGGTGTCTGTGTTTGTCAGAGAAATGGGGCGCCAGTTGGCTAAGTCTAGCCTATCCCTTTCTTGAAGAGTGTGACTGTAAAGGCCTCATGTCCTCCTGGTAGGAGGCGCGTTTCCAACAGGCTTTGGTTGAGTGAGGCTAGCAGCAATGGGGATATATATTTAGAATATTTTTTGTAGAACTCAAATGGAATGCCATCTGGGCCTGGGCATTTTTGGTTTGGCGCACCGCGAATGGTAGTCCATAATTCGTTTGGAGTAATTAAATTCATTATTTCTGGGTATCAGAAAATGGTGCGGATATGAATCAATTCAAATAATAATAAGGAAATTGCCAAAAGACCCTGGCTGATTCTCGGTGGAACCCCACAACTTGGGTAACACTAGTTCAAATACAACATGGGCAATTAACACGAATTTTAACAGTCAGATTACTCCAAATTTGCAGCGGACTCTGGGGCGTCCATCAGATGGATCTCCCCCCGCCCCTACCAGTCCCATCCCAGCACCTACATGGGGACCACCCCCTTTTATAGGCATGGCTGGGGTCTCCAAATGTGCAATACTTTTTGTGAAAGGGGATTGGCTCAAATATATTAAGTCATTACCCCATGGTTACATCTTACCCCAAAATTATTCCCCATCCATCGTTCAGCCTAATCAAGTGAGTTTTCTGAGCTTTTAAAGGCTAGAATCACATATTACTAAAATCAGAAAATCCCAAGCCATACGAACATCAAGCCTCAACGTTTTAAATACCTTTATCAATTTATTAAAGATATACTCCCTTTTACCCCCACATGGCACCTATTATAAAACTATAAATTTAAACTTTTTATTATTTTCTTGGTTTTTATTATTTTCCCATCAGCAGTAAAAAAAGCCCTGATTTACATTGTTGGATTCAAGGCAGCAAGCACCAGCGAGCCAATTTCCAAGCCAAAATCCAACAAGTGGTGCTCACTACAGGGGCACCTATACACCACAAATATGATGGAAAAAACCCTCAGCTAGCTTCCATTGAACTCCAGCTAGCTAGTGAATTTTCTCGCCTTAAACGGCCTGAGCAGCACTCACTACAATGCCCTGTTATAAGAAAACCACCTCTGCGAGACAAGTTCATACCTGTTGAGGGCAGTATTGCCTCCTTCCTTTAGGTTTATGAATCTGCGATGGAAGGAGCAACTGACTGGAAAAAAATCCAGTACCTTCTTCCTTGCTTAAACCGTATAGCTCAAAAAATAATGGTCCCCTCCATGGTCAACCTCAGAACTTGTTCAGAGGGTAAGCAAGCGCTGTTAGACAAATTTGGTTATCAATAAAGTTTTTGGCAACAAAAACAGGCCTTTATGTACCTTAGTTTGCAATAGTGAGAGTCGTTCACCTCTTTTTTTGAGCGTTTCTATAATAAAGCTCAACCTTTGTTGCTTGCCCAAATGCTCCCTCTCAATGATGCAATCTCAGCTGTCTTGGCTGGCTTGGCATCTCATCCCTCCTTGGCTATGCATCTTACTTCCGTAAAGCGCACCTTCAAAACTGTACAGGATATCAAGGAGGCTTTATTAGCGGTTGCAGAGATCTACGAGCCTGACCCTGCACAAGGATTTTTATCCAGGCATATACAACAACCAATTTAGCCTCTACTATGTCTGTTTCCCTCTGGAAGCCTGCTTCTGAGGAGTTGCAGCTAATTATAATACTTCTTCTAATAAAGATAGTCTGAAGGTAATGGCTGTTTGGGGCAGTGCTCCCCTTTGTCTTCAGTTCAAAACACTCAGTTGGTGAAGTCAGACATACCTTTGCCTTGCCATCATCTTCTTTAGAGCGGCCATCCCACGTGGTTTCAAAGCCTGCTTTTCAGTCTAAACCCCTTTCTTGGGTCCCAATCACTCCCACTAACAATGGTTTAGAAGAACAGGTCACAAAGGCTAAACCGCCTGTTTTGCAGAACCCATCCACTGAACGACCCAAAGTTGTTGAAGTTAAAGCATCCACTTCCATGGCGCTATCCCCTTCAACTTCTCATTCAGCTAACTCTAGTTTGAAACCTGTCTCCATGAGGCATCCCAAACCTCCTGCTTTGAAGGTCGAAACTCAAGCTGGGACAATTCCAACGCCTCCCCCAAAAAGTCAATAAGGTGGAGGAGAAATCCCAGGACTTATCATCTCATAAGGGAAGTCCTGAACCTACCTCACTTTCGATGGGCTCCTTAATCTGCATTGATAACCTCTCTGACGATGAGTATGAAGGGGGTGATGAAATTGATGGTCATTATGTTTTAGGAGCCTCAGGTGAAGTGGAGGTACCTGATCAATTGAACCCAGAGAGAATGAATTGGGCTAAGATCCCTCGTCAAACTTATCTTCAGCAAGTGATAAGGGGTCTCAAGATTATTGATACTGCCAGTGATGCAGACCAGCTCATTGCCACATTTCTCCGATCTACCCAGTGTGTTCATACCCTGCAGACTATCCAGGAAAAATACCCTGAAACTGCCAAATGACTAGCCTCCACTTTCCATCTAAAAGAGGTCCTCGCTCTTCCCCCAACTTGGGTGGTACTTTGACTAAAGTGGAGGTCATCATAAATGGAGTGCGGGTTAAAGCTATCCTTGACACTGGGTCCCCAGTGAACGTTGTGTCAACCAAGCGCATTAAGAAAATTAATCTGGCCCTGACCTCGATTACACTCAAGAGTTTGGAACTGTGGGCCCAAACAACACCCGCGCCATTGGAGCTTACTCTTCTCTGCCCATTCATTTTGGGAAGCTTCTCTTGTCAGCTCAAGAAGTGGCTTTGACCAATGACACCTACGATTTACTCATTGGAACCCAATTTATGCTCAAATATGAAGGTGTTATTAATCTGAAGCAGGGCTATCTCTCCCTGCTTAACTATGAGGTTCCTCTGATTCTGTCTAATAATGATCCCTTTAAAAAGGAATATGTTTGCACAGTTGATTGTCCCTCCTCCGCTTTATCCCTGCATTACACCACGGCAGGCAGGAATACCAAACTGTTGCCTCCCTTAATGGACGCACTGGAGGGTATCCATTTCTATGCTTCTGAAGAGGTGGTCATTAAGGCTGGGGAACAAAGGTAGTTGACACGAAGATTACCATGAAAATACCACACAACTGCCTACTGCACCTCGTTTGCATAGATGGAGTTAGTCCATTAGGACCCAGAGTTTTTCCAGGCGTGTTAGACCCGCCTACCATCGGCCTATTAACCTTTTGCTGAGGAATCTCACCAAGGAAGATATGGTGGTGAAAAAAGCATCAGGAGATCGGTAGAGGCCTGCTGATACCCATTGAGGACATTAAGCAAGTCCACTGTACAGGGTCTATGGAAGATATGGGCTTACCGCCGACCAATCTATATGTACCCTTCCTTCAGTTCATATTTCCGATGAACTGACCCCAGCTGAACTGGAGAAGGTCCACACCTTACTTGAGTCTTACAACGACGTTTTATTTATATCTGACAATGACTATGGGCACATGAAGGGGTGGATGCATACTATTGACGTTGGAGATGCTAAGACCATTTGTTCCAAGCCATATCACAAATCAAAAGTTGAGGAGCTACAGATGTGGACGGAGATCAAACAACTGCTGGATGCTGGATTTTGGTATTATCACAAAGCCCTTGATCATCCCCATTTTTATTAATAAAGAAGAAAAAGGGAGGACATTGGGTAGTGATGGACTATCGCATATTAAACAACCTCACCAAGAAGGATAGTTACCCTATTCCTCGCATTGATGATGCTCTGGCACAACTCTCTGGGCTTAAATACTCCTCCACCATGGACCTGGCTAGCGGTTATTGGTAAATGGACCTTTCTCATAGTATTAGGAGAAGTGCGCTCTTATTTGCAGTGAGGGTCTCTTCCAACCTACCCAAATACTTCAAGAGTTGTGCAACGCTCCCTCCACTTTCCAGCGATCAATGGATTATATTCTGCAAGATCTAAAATTAAGCTGCGTCATCGTCTACCTTAATGATATTACAGTCTTCTCTAAGACTATCAATGAACACCTTGCACATCTAAAGGAGGTGTTTTGACACTTGCGGGCTTCTAATATCAAATTAAAGCCCTCTAAATGCACATTTTTCCAGAGGAAATTGGATTTTCTTAGGCACGCCATCTCTCAAGATGGAATATAACCTCTACAAGATAAAGTCGAAGCAATATCCAAGATGACTGTGCCAAAAAATTCTTTGTGACATCCAGGTATTCTTGGGTATGATGGGGTATTACCATCAATTTATCCCAAAGTTCGCTCATCTCAGTGAGTCCCTCATCCGCCTCTTAGCTAAGAATACCCTTCCATTGGGGTGCTGACAAAAAGCTGCCTTTGAGACCCTGAAGGCGCTATTACAAAAAATATGAATACTCCGCCATTTTGACTACAGCAAACCTTTCATGTTGTTCATAGATGCCTCTGACTAAGCTGTTGGAGCTATATTGGCTCAATTAGATGATAATGGAGTCAAACATCGCGTGTCTTACTTTAACAATTGCTTTCTAAAGCTGAGCGTAACTACAGCCTCACGGAGAAGGAGTGTTTGGATGTCCTACTCGCTGTTAAACACTACCGCACATTCCTATATGGGACTCCCTTCAAAGTAATCAAAGACCACGCCACTTTAAGGTGGTTGCAGAATATGAAGGACCCCACAGGGCGGTTGGCTCTCTGATCTCTGAAGCTCCATCATTATGATATGACCATTGAGCACTGGGCAGGAACTCGCCATATGAATGTAGATGGGTTGACACGGCTGCTTGTTCTTCACTTAGACAATAGTGATGCTGAGAGGCTACACTAACTCCTCATGACTCCAGATGCATGGGCTGATGAAGATGAACCTGTAAAAAAATGCTCGCTTGACACTCCCACAACACCAAGGTGGAAAATGAGAAGCTATGTAAAAAAGTAGGAGTAAATTGGTTGCCCTATCTCTGGACATCAAAG
>JAKSZP010007652.1:0-11861 GCA_022478985.1 Massospora cicadina
AGACGGTTGGTTGTTGCCATCAGTGCCAAGTGGAGAAACCATTCCACCAAAAGACCACATACCAGCTAGTCAAGCCTCAGTTCGCATGGCATACTGTTTTGTTAGATGTGTTAGGGCCTCTACCAACTGGCGCGAACTGCTCCAAATATATAATAGTTGCCATTAACTATTTGACAAGATGGGTGGAAGCAAGGACTATTAAAGATCTGGGGGGCTGTCACTACTGCCAAGTTCATCCTGGAGTGTGTCATACAGCGCCATGGTTGTCTGCAATTTATTCTAACAGACAATGGGACAAATTTCACATCACATATTGGCCAAGTTGAACGAGCTCATGGCAATCTGCGGGGTTTTAACTACCCCCTACCACCCTGAATCTAATGGTATGGTGGAACGAGTCAATGGGACCTTGGTAATTATTCTACGCAAGCTTGTAAATGAGCAGTCGTCAGATTAAAGCACCCTTTTATCCACCGCTGTCTTTGCATACATTATCAGTTACCGCTCAGCAACTGGTAAGAGTCCATTCCAACTGCTCTATGGACGACATCCAGCGCTTCCTGCATTGCTTTGCTCCTGTGTGGAGGATACCGGCAGAGTTGAGCCCCACCACTATTTGTCTACCTTAGCAGACATGCTGATTAAACTCCAAACTGAGGCATATTCTACTAGTCTTGCCAAGAAGATTCAAGATCATGCAGCTGACCAAGGTAGATGCAGCAGTCTTCCCCAGTTTGGGGTAGGGTAATTGGTCCTGTTTCACGAACAACATGGGTTTGGAAGAAGGAACAAGCTTGCCAGTATATGGAGCGGACCATTTGAGATTATCAAAAAACTGGGGCTGACACCTACACCATTAAGGAACCTGCGGGAGGTTGAATTATTAACCAGGTACACGTGAAGTTCCTATGACCATACAAACAATAGGAGCCTTATTGTCCAGTCAAGGAGGGGGTAATGTCGCGATTCAAATATGACTGGACGATAATCTTGGGACAGTTAGGGCGGTTTGGGAAGAATCCGCTGAAATGATATCAGTTACAATTATTTGAGTGCCTCAAGATGAGGCAATATTGGGATAAAACGGGTTTATTATTGGATTGCCTCAAAATAAGGCGATAGGGCAATGTCAACATTTGATGAATACAAATTTAATTGCCTACAATTTAGGCGATAGAGAACTAAAGAATAACAAGCTGAAACAAGGAGAATTGGTGGAACCAAATAGTCTAAGCTATGAGAATGGTATTGTCCAAAGCTGCTGTATATAAGCGAGATGGGCGATCAAGAGGAGGGGGTGGTTAAGAAGATAGAGTGAGTAAAACAGCGAGGATCCGCTGTGTTTATTATAGTAAATAAAATGTTGTAGTGGGAGCAAGTGCTCCATAATTATTATATTAAGTTTATTCTGTTGTTACCAAGGGCCACAATCATCATATCGTTGGTCCTATTGCTCAGTGAGCTAACCCTGTGCAAAACCCCTTACGGCATATCTCAAGGATTTCCACCAATTTATAACACAGTGTTTTAGTGCTTTGCTCCTGGTTGATGAAGAATTTCGAAGTCATAAGCTTGCATCTTAAGAGCCCATTGGGCTAGCTGCCCCTCAGTCTCTCTCAAATTCTGCAACTAGCGCAACAATGCATGATCTGTTACAACCTTAAACCTTAATCTGTGCAAGTAGACTCAAAACTGCTTATATGCATAAATCACCACTAAGCACTTCTGCTCGGTTAAGGTGTAATTTAGTTCATGGCAATTTAAGCTATAACCGCAGTATGTCATGGGGTGCTCCTCCCCCTCATCGTCCTTCTGAGACAGGACTGCCCTAACGGCGGAAAGTGATGCATCCGTCTGCACTATTAGTTCCTTATTGAAATTAGGGTAGTGCAACACAGCGCACTAATTAGCACCATTTGAAGTGTATCAAAGGCACATTGGTGCCATTCCATCTATTTGAACTTGGCATCTTTCTTTAGTAGCTCAAACAGCGGACCTCCAATGCAACTGAAATTGGGTATGAAGCGTCAGTAATCACCATTATCCCCAAAAACATTTGAATGTCCCACTTACTAACTGGCTTAGTAATCTTCCGGATAGCCTCCACCTTGGCAGGTATGGGCCTTAGCCCAGTCGCATCCACCACAAAACTGAGGTACTCCAGCTGATCCTTGAAAAGGTGGCATTTTTGGGGCTTGATCTTGATATTGGCCTCAGCCAGTCAGCGAAATACCTCTTCCAAATGAGTAAGGTGTTCAGTGAACATGTGAGAGAAGACTTTAATATTGTCAAGGTACACAAGAATGCATGACAGCTTCAGATCGCCCAGAATGGTGTCCATCGCTTTTTGGAACATAGCTGGGGCATTACATATCCCTTGTGGCATCTGAGCTGGTTGGAAAAGCCCTTTAGATGTGATTATGGTACATTTTTCTTATTCCTCTGTGGGCAACTTAATCTGCCAATAACCGGATATACAATTTATTGCCAAGAAGATTGAGCTCCACCTAACTGGTCCAGCGCATCATCAATCCGTGGCAGAGGGTATGAGTCTTTTTTGGTGATACTATTGAGCTTCCAGTAGTCAATTACTACATGGTTAGTACCATCCTTCTTTTTAACAATTAGGACAGGCGAAGCCCATGGACTCTTAGATGGTTTGAGCATTCCCTGCTCTAGCAGCTTGTCAATCTCCTAGGTGACAACTTCTTCAGCTGCCCTTGATTGGCGGATTGGCCAAGACCTTATGGGAGGATGATCCCCAGTGTCCAGCCAATAAACAACCCCCCAAGTGCACCCTAAATAATGATCATCAACAGTAAAAATCTCTTTGTGTTTTTGAAATAAAGCTTCCACCTGATCCTTCTGGTCTTCCAATAACCCCGTTAAATTATCTCATGATACAACTGCCATTACACCAAGATGAAGTTTGATGGGCAGACCAAATTCATCCAGAGACCTAACTTGTGAACCTGATTGACCTCCCTGACTGGGAGTCAAATGTAGTTACGCTATAATCTAATGCTGGTGGATTAAAATTGGAATTTTCTGAAGATTTGCTATCAATATATTGATCTCCCCATGGCCCAGGAGTATGATGCCTGGAGCCACGTGGGGCTCAAGCTGCAATTGAGATAAGGCCCAATGATTTCCCCATAGAGCCCCGCTGGAACTTCCACCTCTAACTCAGTGTCTACTATTACTTGATGTCCAGAGGGAATAGATATAGCTCCAGCTGTTCTAAGCGGTAGCCCTTGATATTCAAATATCTGGTGGGGAAGGGCCTGAGTTTTCCTTTTTAATTAATAATAGCGCACTGGAATCACCCCATTGCTGTAGGCAAGGTTGATTTATCCCATATGCACCGAGCCCTTTGGCACTCCATTGGAGGTAAAATAGATTGGTATCCGCTATTCCAAAATGGCTAGGGCCTCTTCCATCATGTCAATGACAGCCCCATAGTGTCGCATAAAAGTAGTTCCAATCAATAGATCATAGTTGTTATTTGTTAATACTACTGCCAAGCCACAACAACAACGGATCCAAAACGCAAGGGAAGAACGCTATATGCTTCCTAAGAGACTGTGGTTTCCGCTCCAGCAGTCCCATACACCATCTGGTGGTCTATGTCAGGTTTTAAAGAAAACTTCACCACCAACTTAGTGGAGACAATGTTAACAGGAGCGCCCATATCAATGATAGCTTGTACTCAGGTTTTGGCTACCACAATGTCACAGTAGTGCACTCTGAGTAAGATAGATGCCAGCTACTTACTACATGTACATTCAGCGGTTCACTTTTTCCCAGGAAATTTATAATACCCGCGCTGACTGTAGGGTACCCTGTTATAATAGCATCCACTGGAAAGGCGACCTCTACTCCTCTTAGAGACAACGCATCTGCAAATGGTTCTAGCTGGTCTGATGGATTTTGGTCAAACATTTGACAAGCGTAAGGATTTGGTTGATCCAGAAACCCTGCGTCCACTGCTTTTTTGACTTGTGCTTGAGTCAGCACATTTACTCCCCCAACTGGCTGTTGGTAGAGGAATGTATCACATACTGGGAGGCTTCTGCTGCAATTAGTACAGTAGATTCAGGTGGGGAGTATGAAATTTGAGTTAGCGGAAGTAGAGAGTCCCATCTCTACTCCGCTCTGACTTTTTCCCAATAAATTTGATTTTGTTGTACATAAGGGATCTGTCTATTGGGGCACCATCGTCCCATATGCCCAGTGCGATGCAATTAAACCACTTACTCCATAGGGCCTACGTCTGTGCTTAATATAAGTTGGCCCACTTAGAAGGTTATTCCAAAGATGATCAATGTAACCAGACCCACATTGGTAGAACTCTGGCCATCGATCTGCATATTAAGGGTCAAAGCAGTAGTTGGACAGTTGTTGGTTAGCAGTTATGAAATGGATGTCAGACTGAGGTGCGTAACCTGGTGGAATCTGCATCGACTGGTTGATTCCCCCCACATGGTTAGGGTTGGCCACGGCGACAGTGTGAATCTGTTTGATATTGGGTGGAGGGAAAATTACAGCTAAGCGACGTACAAACTGAGCAAGTTTAAGAAGAGGTACATCATCCTCCAACAACGGGGCCATGACATTGTAAAGCTCAGGGTATGGCTTCACCGCAGAGGACATTGTTATGTACACATCAACTTCAGATAAAATCACTGCCCCAATCAACACGTAGGCTTCCACTGTAAATCGCTCAGCAAATGCGGTGAGGGTCTCATTTTGCTGAAGCCCAATGGTCAAGAGCTCGGCTTTCCACTGCAACATCTTTGCAGATCTACCGAACAACTGCAGCACCATCTCCTTAACTTCTTGGTATGTAATGGAACTATCTGGAAGGTAACAAACAACTTGATCAGCACTTCCGACATCAAAGGTGGAGATCAACAGTTTCGCCCTCTGCCAGTCCAAGGCTCCTTCTGTAGCAAACTCAAATCATCAAAAGAACCCATGAATAATTCCTTCGCGATCAAGTGGTGGCAGCTTATCACACGAATTTCAGGAAACAGCTCATCTTGTCTTTTGAGCAAAGTGTCCAATGCTAGTTTCAACTCCTCATATGCAACAGGCCATTGTGTCATGCAGATTTCTTATCAAAGCAACATTGGATGCAACATAGCAGGCGACTGAGTTTTTATCAAATTGTAACTGATCAATGGGCCCCCTGTAGTGAGCACCACTGTTATAATATGGTGGAATCGTTGAGATACGCCGTAAGGGATTTTGCACAGGGTTTGGCCCACTGAGCAATAGGACCAACGATATGATGATTGTGGCCCTTGGAAACAACGAAATAAACTTAATTTAATAAATATGGAGCACTTGGTCCCACTACACTATTTTATATAATATAATAAACTCAGCGGATTCTCGCTGTTTTGCTCACTCTATCTTCTTAACCACCCCCTCCTCTTGATCGCCCATCTCACTTATATACATCAGCTTTGGACAATATTGCTCTCATAGCTTGAACTATTCTGTTCTGTCAATTCTCCTTGTTTTGGCTAGTTATTCTTTAGTTCTCTATCGCCCTAATTTTAAGCGTTTTAATTTATATTTGTTCAATATTGACATTGCCTTATCAGCCTTATTTAGAGGTGATCCAACAATAAAACCCGTTATATCCAAGTATCTCCTTGTCTCAAGGCACTCAAATAACCATATCTGATATCATGTTTGGCGGATTCTTCTCAATCCGCCTATCTGTCCCATGATTATCATCCAATCATATCAGAATTGTGACACACAGGTTGGAGTGAACCTGGGAAGCCCAACGGTGCATGAGTAGAAATATTTACAGGTTTTAAAATTAATTAGCTTACGGCATGTGACCTTCTCAAAGAGGTCCACGCACAAGTTTTTCCAAGATAGCATACATAAAAAGTATCTAGCAAAGGTTTCTTTATTATGAGGGAAGTTAACCAATGAGAGAGATTGGTCACAAGTAGACAATTTTAAAGAAAATTAGGGGACAATTGATAGATAGAGGTGGTACTAAGACAAGGTGTACCAATAAGTGCACATTCCCTTGTGCAATATACTATAGCTGGTAATCAACCAAACTCAGGTTATTGGTTGTAAGTATATCTTACCTGAGCTGGGAATTTCGAAAACTGAATGGGTTTTGAGACCCTGTTCACCAAGTATTCAAAGAGAACCATCATTATTTAATATATAGCTGGTTCATTTTAATGCACCTGCTTTGATTCAGGGCTGTGACGAACAGGGTCTCTCCACATTGCTACAAAGCAGTTGGGCAAGAGGGCCCATGTGAGGGCCCCTAGGCAAGAGAGGGATGCTGTGGTGAGGTCCCACGTTTGTTGGCTTGTTGAGCGATTTAGATATCCTTGGAACACTGTAAGGATGATGCTCACACTGAGGAGGGCAGTTTGTCCTCCAGAGAGAGCATACAGAGAGGTGACAGCTCTGTCAAAATCCGAGGAATGGCCCATGTTGATTCACTCAAAATCCACGATTTTCCTTAAAATCTCAAATAAATGATTTCGAAATTTCAAAATTTTATTTTAGATTTTATAAGTTTTTATTGTATTTATTATTAGATGCTGTTGTATTAAATACCTTCTCTTGGTTTGCTTTTATATTATGGAATGGGGGATATGGGGAAATTGGACCCCGCAGAGTCCGCGGGCGGTGGACTATCCATGGGCCTATTTCAAGAATCTCAGTCTCCAATATTCTCATATAGGCCCATTATAGACCGTCCGTTGAGTGCCCATGGCATATGGAAACATTTTTGCATATATTTCTGTTCATCGAGGATGAATCAGAGCTTATCTCAACCTTATCACCAAAATTCCCATTTTTGGGATAATTTGGCCTGGCAGCCCCTGATTTGCTGGGCTGCCCTTTGCTGTGGTTCTTGATAATTTTGATGAGCAGCAGATTTGGCTTGGCGGCTCCTGATTCATTGAGCTGCCCAATGCCATCATTTCCTTTTCTGGAGTTATCCAGCTTGGCAGCTCCTTATTCATCAAGCTGCCAGATGCCAACTTTTCCTCTTTTAGTGTTATTTGGCATGGCAGCTCCTGATTCGCTGAGCTGCCCAATGCCGTGATTCATGCTGCTTCCATTTTTGGCATAATTCAGCTTGGCATCCCCTGATTCGCTGGGCTGCTCTTTGTCATTGCCAATCTCTATGCATGAGACCTCAGAAATCAGGTTGGCAGCTTCTGATTGGCCCAGTCGCCATTTACATTGGCCTCTGCCACCTTTGCCTTGAGGTTTTATCAATTTTGCGGCATCTGATTTGACAGAATGCCATTTTTGAGGGTTGTTGCCCTTGAGCCCTACATTTTTATGTAAATCGTGCATGGTACTATTAGCTACGATCCCCACCTTAGGGGGGGTCAGGGCTATGTGGTGGTCAGGCAGCGCCTTGACCATCACATCACCCCCCTCAGAGGAGAGCCCCCTACGCCACCAGTATTCCTCCACCTTCTGGGGACAGTTGCACAATTGGCAGTGGTTTGCCAGGAGGATTCTTCTAATGGGTAGCCTACCCATTTCACCAAGTACCATCGCTTTTTTCAAGTGATCTTGGTGTCTATAATCTCCTCCACCTCATATTCTGCCTCCCCTGGGTTGTCCGAGTGGACCAGCTCTGGCTTTGCTGGTATGGGTCCTTCATACTTCCAGAGCTGCAAAACATGTAAAACTGGGTGTGCACGCAAACCTTCCAGGAATTCTAACTCGTATGCCACCTCATTCACCTGTCGGATGACCTTGTAGGGTCCCAGGTTGACTGGTCCAAACTTCCTAAACTTTCCTGGGGGTGTGTAGTGTTTTGCATTTATTAATACATAGTCACCATCTTTGAGGGGTGGAGCCTCTGAGCAATGTGCATCCGCCTTCCTCTTCTGGGACTCCGCCGCCTTCTCCAGGTTGGCTCTCAAAATCTTGAAATTTTCTTTTATTCTGGACACTAACTCATCTGCCACAGGATTTGTTCCCCCTGCATGTCCCTCCATCATCTGAGGGTGATACCCATGGTTCACAAAAAAGGGTGACATCCTGGTACGATGAATGCGCCAGGTTGTACACAAACTGTGCAATCCGCAGCCACTTGATCCATTGATCATGTCGCATGGTGAGGTAGCACCGTAGGTACTGTTCCAGGGTCTGGTTGACCCTCTCCGTCTGGCCATCCAACTGGGGGTGGTAGGTGGAGGAACGGCAAGGTTTAATTATTAAATTCTCCAGGAGGTGATCCCAAAACCTGGAGATGAACTGCGGGCCCCTGTCCGAGATGATCTCATCCGGGAGTCCATGTTGAGCAAAGACCTCCCTCACAAAGATTTCAGCCATGTCCTTCGCCATGACCTTAGAGGTGCAGGGGAAGAACTCAGCATACTTTGTTAGTTGGTCCACCACTAGCATGACCGCATCGTAGCCCTCCAATTTAGGGAGCCTGGTGATAAAATCCATTCTCAGGAAGGTCCACAGCATTTGGGCGAACTTCAGTGGCTTGAGTTCCCTGCAGGTTTGTTTTGGGATGGCTTTATTTGGGCACAGGTAAGGCAGCGCGTGGTATACCCTCTCACCATTCCCGCTAGGCCTGGCCAGGAGTAGTTTCAGCGTATTAGCTCAATCGTTTTTCCCACCCCTGGGTGTCCCACCAGGGGGTGGTCATGGCATTGCTCCATTACCTCGGTTTGAAGCTTGAGTGTCAGTACCCATAGGCGGTCATGGTGCAGGATGAAGCCTCCCTCCTTCCTGAAATTCTTGTAGCCTTTGCTGGGGTCCCCTCCCTCTAGCTCTCTCCTGACCGTTTCTCTGTATTTGGTGCATCATTGGGCTGTCCAAATTCTCTCTTTTAGGTCAGCGCGTTCCTCCTGTATCGATGCAAACAGCTGGGGAGGGAGCATCATGGCTGTGTTGAACTCGTCCAGCTCCTCCTTCACAAGAGTCATTTTCAGGTCACGGCTGAGTAGATCTGGGAGTAGGTTGCTCTCCCCAGGCTTATATTCTATCTTGAAATCATACTGAGAAGCTCCAGGTGCCAGCGGGCTTGTCATCGGTTCATCCTATGGGGGCTCTTGTGGAACTCCAAGGCCCTGTGGTCAGTTTGGATTGTTAATGGATGGCGCGCATACAGCAGATGATGCTGCCACTCATTCAGTGCCGTGACAATCTCTAGGAGTTCCTTGTCATAGACAGGGTAGTTGGTTTCCGCTGGCAGCATCTTCCTGCTGAAGTAGCATACCGGGTGGTCCAGACCATCCTCCCCTGTTTGCAGTAGGACTGCCCCAATGGCGAAATTTGACTCATCTGTCTCTACAATGAACGGGTGATTGGCGTCTAGGTGATCTAGGATTGGCGCAGTGAGGAGGGCCTCCTTGATGGCCTGGAACGCCCTCTCTTCTTCCCCCCATTTGAAAGGGACTTGCCCGGTCAACCTGGTAAGTAGGGCAGCTGTTTCTGAGAGGTCCTTGGTTAATCTCCTCAGGAAATTCACCACCTCTAAGAAACTGCGCACACCTGTCTTGTCCGTTAGTGCTGCCCATTCCTTCACTGCCATCAGCTTGTCTGGGCAGATGGCTGTCCCCTTTTTCAAATATAACGTTTCCTAGGAAAAGACTGAACCCTTGTAAAACTCGCATTTGGGGGGCTTTAGACGCAGGCTGGCCTTGTTTAGTGCACTGAGGACCCTCTTGACATCCTCTGTGTGCATCTCGTGAGACTTGGAGAACACCAAGTTGTCATCCATGTATGCGACGCAGCATCTCCCGATTAAGTTGCCCAGGGCATGGTCAATGGTCCTTTGGAAAATGGCAGGGGCGTTCTTGAGTCCAAACGGCATAACCTTGTATTCATATACCCTTAGGTGGCACTTGTATGACGTGTACTGTTGGTGCTCTGGTACAACTGGCACTTGGTTGAAAGCGTCGACCAGGTCTAACTTAGAGAACACCTGACTCCCAGCGATCATCTGTGAGATGCTCGCCATCAGCGGGATGAGGTAGGGGTCCATTTCTGTTATGGCGTTTAGGCGGCGGTAGTCCACACAGGGGCGGAGCTCGCCATTGGACTTGGGGACCAGGAGGATGTGAGACACCACAGGAGACTTTGAGGGCACTATCATCCCACGCTCCAACATATCCTTAACGTATAGGTCTAGGGCTTCCTTTGCTCTGGGGTTAAGGGGGTACACTGGGCTTCCTTTTGGGAGCTCAGCATCCCCTTTGAACTTGAACGAGAATGCAAAGGGGCCCTGTGGATCTCAGGGGGCGGTGACGCTCTTATGGAACAGGTGCTCATAGTCTCTGAATTCCTCTGGTATCTGTTCCCTCTCCATCCCTAAGTGCACAGAGTTCACACCAGGCCTGCTTCTGCCAGAGGTAAAGAATTCTAATGACAAGGGCTCCTGCTCATTGGGGTGAAGCATCACCTAGCCCTTCTCCAGATCAAAGTGTGGGAAGTACTTATGCCACCATTTCATGCCCAGAATGATGGGGTGGGGCAGGTTCTGGATAGCACAAAAGTATTCCCAGAAATGGTGGATTCCCTGTTGGGGCGTGATCTTGGGCCTAATCTCCCAGCATTCTGACGACTTATAGGTGTCCGCAAGGGTCACAGTACCCTTTTCTTGCATTTTTACTCCCGATTTCTTGGCTAGCTCTCAGTCCATGTAGTTTTCTTCAGCCCCAGTATCTACTAAAGCCCACAGTTTCTCTACCTTGGCCCCTTTCTACTTCTTCTTTCGCTTCAAAGTAAACGGAATAAACAGGTAGGAGGAACCTTTTCCTTTATTGAGCGAAGAGATGTGGGCAGGGGTCAGGCGAAGGTTGTAAGTGGGGCCATCTGAGCTACTTGGAGCAGTGGGTGCAGGAGCTGCACGGCGTAAGGCATTCTCCCCGGGGTCCCCCTGCTCCTGTTGCCCCATATGGCTTGATATGGGCTCTGACTCCGCGCATCATCCACAGAATCTACTGTGATTCCCAGGCACAGGGGCCCTGGCCTGGGCCAAGGCTAGCTGGTTTTCTACTTGGGAAGCAACAGTGACCTCTTCTTTCAGGGTTACCCCAGGCGGGTGGCGGCCATAGCTGTGAGGATGTCTGGGCGAAGGTTCTGTCTGAACATCCGTGCAAGCTGGGAAGGAGACACTTTGGCAGCTTTGGCTAGGGGCTGTGTTGAGTAATTGACTGGACCTAATTGTCAGATATTCAATAGGGACATAATAAGGTTAGCTGTTTAGAAACTTATTATGGATCATATCAGATATTAGCGATTATGGACCAGGTATATTCTAAGCTTATGCAAAGCTTAGAATCCGCGGCCTAGCAATTTCAAAAAATTATATTCAATTATGATGACATGGGCTCGAGGGCTTTGTTAGTTAGGTAAAACTTAAAATTTAAGTTTTGACTTAATGACTCGGGCATGTGGGCTTTGTTAGTCTATGTTAAAATTAGTTTTTATGTCAGTTGAGTTTTCGATCAAATTAATTAATAATTAGTGATACAAATCGCCTTGGTATGTTCTGCCGATTGCATGTGAAAGTGAATCAGTTCAGCTATTTTGGAGGTATGACAAAACGCCATCTCAAGGATGATGGTGTTTACT
The DNA here is from genome assembly GCA_022478985.1 of Massospora cicadina. Taxonomy (NCBI): domain Eukaryota; kingdom Fungi; phylum Entomophthoromycota; class Entomophthoromycetes; order Entomophthorales; family Entomophthoraceae; genus Massospora; species Massospora cicadina. The sequence goes on from JAKSZP010007652.1 coordinate 11,611, forward strand.
CCAACTCTGAGGCTGAGCATGATGCCCTGAGTCAAAGTATTTGTAGACATCATTACAAACTTTTTACATGACTGAGGATCACTGAAAGTAAGACATCATGGGTAAGATGTGGTTAACATCAAACCCTATAAATAACACTTGCATTTACACTAATAAAATATTCTTTAACTTCTGGATTAAGTTTCAAATTTACCTTATAATCTTTTTTGCGTTATCACTTTATTTTATATTAAAATCAATTTTCACTTGGG
>JAKSZP010007653.1:0-11796 GCA_022478985.1 Massospora cicadina
TAAAGTGTGCTTCAGGTCAGGGAGAGCCTGAAGTTTCACCTTCTGGGCTTTCTGTCGCCCAGCCTTATCTCTAGCATCAGTTCCTATTATGATGTCATCCAACCCTGACAATTAGTCTGCTGTGTTGATGTGTTGAATAAAGGCTCATAGGGGTTGATATGCCTATGAAGGCGAAACAGCAAAGGGTCAACCAGTCTCCATACTGGTTGGCCTGGCACACTAAAGAAGCCCACTGTTCAGAAAAGCAATTCACAACAATGACATTAATTATAAATATTTTAATGCCATGGGAGGTGCATAGTATTTAGACAAGATTTACAGGTTCACTGGGTACTACCAACTGGCAATGGAGTAAAAATCTATCCTTTTTTGCACTAGTAAACCTCATTATAAAGGGGGATATCCACGCATCTTTATTTGTGGTAAGTCAAAGGTAATAACCTTAGTAAAAAATCCTAATATGGTACCATGGATATGTCAGACATTTACCTTTGCAGACTAAAGATAAGAATGCTATAGGGCAAATCCTGCCAAAAAAGGGAAATATCAACCATTTGCGATATTCCAATGTCATTAAGAGCTTGTTTATTAAGATTAATAATGAAAAAGTTGAGGAAATCGGCCAAAAGTCCCTGGCCAATTCTCGTTGGATTCCCATTAATTGGGGGAACACCAGTTCAAAACCTGTACGGGCACTAATAAAATCAGCTGGTCAGAATACTCTGATCTCACCACAGACTTTGGGGTTACCATCAAAAGGCTCACCCTCAACCCCCACAAAGTCCTCTAATGCACCTGTGCGTGGACTCTCCCCTTTTATAGGCTTGGCGGGGGTCCCCCAGGTGCAAGAAAACTCTCTGGAGGTGATTGGCTCAAGCTCATAAAAATGTTGCCTCATGGGTACGTTTGTGCCAACCAGAATTCCCCTTCCTTCCTTCCTCTTCCCTGAAGTAAGGTTCCAAGCTATGATATGATATTCCTGCATGTTTCCTAATTTGGACTCATGCAGGCTATTCTGAACATATTCTCAAATTCTCCCTCGTCCTTCAAAATTACTTTAAATACTAGTTAGTTGGAGGTCAAGGAGTTTAGTTTTTCCTTTATCATGCACCTAATAAAAACTATACAAATCAAATTTTTACTAAGCGCATTTTATTTATATTTTCTTTTATAAAAAATATTTGTGGGACCAGCTGGCAGATCGCACCAGCAAGCATAAATTTGCTGGTTTCCACAGGATAATAGTCTAAGATGCCATTTCAGTGGGGAAGAGGGTCAGGGGATCTCCATCCAGTGTGAAATGGTTACCATGTGAGAGGGAAGACAGAAGTGGTGTGAGCGCGTTAGATCATGGGTTTGAAGGCTGACAAGATGAGGATTTTTTTATTGATGAGGCTAGCAGTATGCATAGCCTTAAGGTACTGGCCAAGTTGGAATAATGCGTTCTTGATTAACTCAGGCATACATATATGCTTTTATATTGTTGGTGGTTTGTGAGTATTTTTAATTTAACAGTGAAAGGTTCACAGCATCAATGCATGTGCAATTTGCAGCAAACGTGATATCCTCAAGAGGTTCCTGAGCTTTGTCAGGAAAGTTGGGTAGTAAATTTTCACAAGGAATTTTGTTGACAAGCTACTCCATAGCCGGGTGAAGGGCTTGGCTAGTAGGAACGTTAGAGGGGTCAGTGGCTGCCTAAAGGGCCATCTTATTTATTGTTTTGTAAACTGGTAAGCCCTTAGGAGGGCAAAATCAGTGGTGAAAATCAAATTAGATGTGTTAGGAAAAATTTAAGCCAATAAAATTCAGGGTTTTTAGAATATGCCACTTCAGCTTCATACCATTCAAGATGTTTGAATGGGTTTGGAACAAGGGATACTCAGGCAGAAATTGGAGCTGATTGGTTAGGTTCAGGAGCAGTAGTCCCACAAACCTTTGTCAAGGCTGGTTGACTAAGGGTTGAGCCACAAGCTGATTGGAAAATGTTTTTGTTGTTCACTTTTGGTTGGCTGGCCCAGTGGAAGCTAAGTCCATGGCAGGTGTGGGAAGGGGAAGGAGGATTGAACTCCATGAAAAACTTATTCAGATTAAGCGGCGAAGCTGATGTTAAAGGGAAGATTAGCAGAAGCTACATCGATGGCAGGGTAGGTCACTGCACTTTGGTGATCAAGTCTGAAGCACAAGGGGTAAACTATACATGCATTTTAACGTGGCCTAGATTGGGTGGTCTGTGGTGGAGCATACAGTGGTATGTGGGAATGGTGAGGTGGGTGTTTTTGGAAAGGAGGATGAAACAAAGGCGCAAGGCTCTAGAATTTAACTGGTCCCGTTTGGAACTACAAAATGGAGGACAGGATTTGCGCCGTAGGTAGCCAATCCCTCCAGAGGCTCATGGTTGAGCTGTTTGGGGGAGAGATAGCTTGTCAGCCTAGTGAACTGAACCACCAGAGTGATGTCCACCACCAATTGTGTATAGGTGGTTGGTATGGGTTCATTTTATAAATAAACAGCACCATTGCCACAACTATGTCTTAGGATTCACTAGGAAAGCTCAGAGAAAAGTACTTTTAAGGGGGCAGAATTTAAGAAAATTAAGCAGGTTAAACACCGCTTGAGTTGGGGGTGGAAGGCGAGTCAGTAAGGGCGTACAGCTACCAACCTGAAGGTTGCGGGTTCAATTCCCACCCTTTGCACATCGATTGGGGTGCCAGCCAAAGGAAGCTACTGGCGGTTAGTAGGTCTAATAACACGAAAACCTTACCCATGACGTAACCAGAAAAATTTGAGTCCTGATCAGGATGTGGAAAAACTTTCTTTGACGGAGTTGACCCTGTTCAGGTTTCATGTCATTTCATTTCTTTCTTTTGGTAATGCCTGTCCCCTGGTCAGCTTGCCTCGGTTAAATAAAATAAAACACCGCTTGAGTTATCTTGATGATGGAAGCACTTGTATAAGGGAAGAGATCCTTATACTTGGCCCAAAGGCCAAAGTGAAAGTTGCTCAGGGGAGCACCAGTGTGCTTCTTGGGACCATCTAGGAGAACTTGAGTTGTAGAAAAGAGAAATGGGGAGCAAAACGATCAGTGGTATTAGGGGCTAGTAGAGCCAGCCAAGGTTTGCTTCATCTGTGGTCAAAACACACCAGGAGGTGGTGCACCATCACCCCATTTAGGATGAGGCAACAACTTTGATGATATTGGTTTGGAACGGCTTACAATAAGGTTGAATTTAAAAAACTTTATATGATTGATTTGATCAAAATTTTGATTGAAGTTAATGAAAGATAGCTCCAAGGAAAAATCTATTCCAGAAAATAAAAGCTTTCACTAAATCTGGGCAAACTGAATATGCTCAAATGCCTAACAGACTTACCAGAGCTTCTAGAACATTCCAAAAAAAGTTATGGACAAATCAATAAACGGATTGAAAGAATTTTATCACTATCTACCTTGGTGATATTACCATCTTTTCCTATGATTTCCAACAACAACTACAGGACCTAGAAGCAGTATTCCATTGGATTAAAGAATTAATCATCCATCACGGTTGAATGACATGATAGTGGGAACCAACCCCAAGGATAAGTTGAGGCGGCAGGAGGCCCAGAAGGTGAAACTTCAGGCCATCACTAACTCAAGCACACATTAGACCAATGCTAGGTACAAGCCAAATATGCCCAGGTCAGTACTAGTGAGGTGTATAATGCCCAGCCCCTTGCGTCAGCTCAGGCGTTAAAAAGGATGAGTTATTTAATTAACAAGGATGGTTTGATTTGGTTGGTTGAGAAATGGGTGGTTTGAAACCCGTTCCATTAGCAAAATTATGTGTTTAGTTAAAATACAACTTTAATTGATTACTTGAGTGAAGTCAGCTTCAGTGTATTCTACTAATTTGGATGGGAGTGTTTGCCTATTGGTGAATTGCTTCTTGGGACTGCTTCAGTAGACTCCAAATTACCCCAATGATGTTTGAATTTTTATTTTTGTAATCAAAAATCCTTGTTAGTTGACTTCTATCATTAAACTTTTCCCATTTATGTTATTTATTTATGATATCTCAGATGATCCTGAGCTCAGACCACTTTGGGGAGGCATCACGCTATGTTAAACATTCCATTTTTATGATTAGGTTATCCCCTCATGCACCGTTGGGTCGCCCAGGTTCCCTCCAACCTGTGACGCTTAACCCTTCTTCCCTTGTGCACTGCGTCACTTTTAGTTAAATATTTACTTTTAAGATCGCACTTCTCTATTTAAGTTATTATTGCTCCAACACCCTCTTCTGGGCTCTAGTCTTTTTGCACTAATGACTAGTTCCCTGGCTTTGGCCCTGTGCACCATGCACTACCACGCTGGGAACAGGAGAGTTTTGACACTCTCCTTACATTAGTTGACCAACTACTTAATTTTATGTGCATAAACTTTTTTCATGTGGGACTTTTCCAAAGTGTAAACGGTGGGCTCTGGTTGTGGGCTTCAGCTGTGGTAAGCTGCGCCGCTGTTTCCTCTTTTTTCCGAAGGTTGGAGTATCCCAGCGTTATTTTGACTGCCTCCAACTGTAAAGTACCCACCCTTCATGCTCGTACCTTGTGGATAAGCACGCTTCTGGGTCCAAAAATCGTGATTCCCTGACTTTTTGCCAAGTTTTACATAAATCAAGCTAAAGAATGGGGGTTAAGTAGCAGCACGTTCAGACAATGCTGGTGAAATTGGCGCAGATGGGCCTGGGGGTGTTGGCCTTGGATAACGTCATAGCATTCCGTTGCTGTTATGGGAATAGGGTCATTTGCGTCTAAAACGCGTTTTATAACAGAAACCTTATATACACCTTTGAACCATATTTGCTCTCTCATGGCTCAGATTTGGGATCTACTCCTGTGTATCAAATCACCCCTGAAAATCTCCGTTTGACCTCTTCTATGATTCGCAGCACTCAGGAAGTTGAAAAGGAGCTGCTCATTGAATACAACAATGTTTATCCCCTGCTGAAGATATGGTAGATATGTGGGACCATCTAGTACTAAAAAAAAGATATGGTAGATATGTGGCCTCAGTATTAATAGTGGCCAAATATCCATCTCCATTCTTTGAAACAAACACATACCATGGTGACATGTTAATGCCATTTGAGTTTGTTGGTGATGTTCTGGCGCTGTGGTTACTATAAATAAGACCATTTTAGGTATTTTCTACTGACTGCTACCCTTTCCTCTCCTGTAGGGAAATTCAGCACCACTATTCTGGTGGATACTGGCGCCTCTGGAAACTTTATGGATCAAAACCTAGCCGACTACCTTGAGATGAGTTACTTGCTAAGTGTTATTGTTAGGGGAGGGGCAAGTCAAGGTTTCCCACTCTGAAGATCATTGGGATAGTGGACTATCAGGTTGGCAAGTACCACTTGTCTGATAATCTCCAAGCTATTAAAAACCTCTTGCTCCCTAATATTTTGGGTGTGGAGTGGTGGCGGAAGTTTGACGTGAAGACCAACTTGAAAGAGAATACCCTATCCCTCACATTAAAGAATGGTTTCACATTAGTTATTCCTTTGTCTGAGGCTGACATCCAGAGCTAATTGCCCCACTGGCCCCACCTTCACACCCTTAGCCTTGCCCCTATGCTGAAGCCCACTGTGGAGGTTTCCCTACCTTCTTGTTTGGAGGGTTTGGAATCTTCCTTTGATGCTGCATCAGCTGACGCACTACCTGATCATTCTGAGTATGTGGGATCCGCCAATGGATGCCACAAATAAATTTTTAAAGTGAGATAACTACTTTTTAATAAAGGTATAAAATAACACTTATTAAAGTTTTTTATGTTTTTTTATTATTCAGGCAGGGCTAAACCAGGAAAGGTCCCTTTCTCAATACTAGTTTTTCCTATTTAAACTAGTTTGACTTTCAAGACCAGGGTATTCAAGGCAAAAGAATGCAAAGCTCAGTTATCTAAATTAGGAAATATAAGCTTTTGGCCTATCAGATCGAAGATAAAAATTTTTTGTAGGCAAAACTGACTCGTGCAGTAACAATTTGATGAATTGTATCCAATCATCAGCAAGTAAACTCTTTTCACCTTGGTGGTGGTCAGACTCAGATGGTAATGATTAGGTAATTCAGTGGTGGTTGAACTCAGATGGTAATGATTGGCTAATTTTTACCCTATCATCCTCAAGTGAAATCTTTGCACCTTGGCGGTGGTTAAACTTGGATGGTAATGATTGGTTAACTCGCGCCCAATCATTGATGGGTAAAAGCTTCTTGCCTTGTGGAGGTTCCAATCCGTGTGATATTATACTCCTTGAATTTGACTGAGGAGTTGGAGTATTTCGATTATTAATTATTATCTTTTTAAGCCGATTTTATTTTAAATTTTAAATTTATTGCGGGGAAGGCTGACCATGGGATGGACACTTCTGAATATGACTCAGGAAAGACAAACTTAGTACCAGGGGAGGCACCCCAGAGAAGCGATGCGATCTCTTGTTGCCAGCGGGAACGCCACTTATGGGGAGGGGAGGGAACGTGTGAAGGGGCCGTAGCCACTATTGAGCACGTGTGGAGGAAGGGGTCTGATTTGATGAACCAGACTGGGAACCAGGAGGAGACCAGCTGTTGGCGACGTGGTGGGAGGTATCCAAACATCCACGCTTGAAAGTGGTCCACCAAATGAGACTGGAATCTGTGGACAGCTTCTGGGAGGGTGGGGATGGAGCCAGCAAAGGCATCCAAGACAATCGTGTGGATAGTCCACATGGCGATTGCAACCACCAGAGCACGGAGGGAGGGTGGAAGGGGGGAGGCAATTGATAAAGCAAACATATCTTTTGACAGACTGAAGGGATGTGTTTGATCCTGGACCAGCAGACGTTGAACTTCGCGCCATATCACTTTAGAGGTGGGGCACTTCTCCAGGCGGTGGAACAGCGTTCCATACTGGCCACACACGATATAGGATGAGTGTAAAGCATTAGAGCGCTCAGCTGTACGATACACCCGCCTCAGGCAGCGCCACACATGGGAGCGGACTTGAGGCTGCAACAGGGGATGGTGTGCATATTTCCAGATAGTCTTTTGGGTCTCAGTGGAATAAGGGATGTCTATCATGTCCAGGTAGTCCACCCTGGATAGGACATGGGATCAAATGGGGATCACGCCATCATGGATGGGTAGCCCCTGTACCTCTTGTGTGAACTGAAGAGAGGGGCGGCCTCTTTGGGTTGTATGTCCACTAATATGAATTCTCCACTCTGCGCTTCGCATGGAGAGTAGGATTCGTTTGTAGTGAATTTTAGTCCCGTGAGGACCTGTGGCCAATGTGTGTGATGCGAGGTATTTCATCAGGGAGTGGGGGTTTGATGGATTGTTGAGGCCCAAGGCTCGGGAGAGGTTGGAGAAGGCCGCGCAGGACCAGTGTTGGGATGGGAGTGTAGGAGCGGTGACAGCCGCGATCCAGGTGCCCAGGATCTTGGCAGCATGGGCTTTGAAGTCAAGCAGGCCCATGCCACTTTGATGATAAGGGCCAAACATGACCTCTAGCCATACTGGTGGAGGGCGGCCTGACCAAAGCCATCCTTGCAGCAAAGCATACAGGGATTTGAAGAAGCTTGGGGAGAAGGGGATGGCGTGGCTCCAAACCAGACTTTGGTATGGAGCATAGAGTTGGCAAGAACAACCCTGCCAGTGAGGGTATTAGGGTGGGCTCTGAGAGAGGCGATTCACTTCGTCACGTTGTCCAGTATATGGCGCTCCATTACTGCTGACGCATATCCGCCTGCCTCTATCCACACGCCCAGATGGCGCACCGGTCCTATAGTAGGACGTGGCACGAAGGGGAGCACCAGTGGAGCGGTGTGTGTTGAGTTAGTAAGGCGTGGACATGGGCGAGCAGATGGGCTGGGTTGGGAACTAATTGCTGGGGCCCAGCAGTTCTGAAACCGACCAAGGAGGATGATTTCAGTTTTGGAGGCGTTCAGTGCCGCGTTGCTTACCCGGGAATATTCCTGGATGAGGACTTCAAGCGCGCGTGCATCTTTGTTTTCAGACACCCCCACCACGCAATCATCTGCAAATGCCATCATCTTGACTGGGGTTTGGCCTGGCACAGAACCCCAGTGAGTTGGGCATTCACATTTCTCAGTAGTGGGTCAAGGCTGAAGTTGTATAAGAGTGGGCTGAGGGGGTCCCCTTGTCACAAGCCCCTTTGAGGGCGGACTAATTCCGTTAGGAAGCCAGGGCCACGCACTGCCATTGTCGCAGATTCCGTGAGCAGCATTACCCAGTTTATGAAGCGGGGGGGTAGGCGGAATTGATGGAGGCAGGCCCTTAGGTATTCCCAGTTTACTCTATCGTAGGCCTATTGTTGGTCCAAGAATACCAGTGCCCCAGAGGCTGTGGATTGACATGCATTAGCCACGGAGTGCACGTTATCCCAAATTGACCTTCTGGGGATGAAACTGAATTGTTCTGGGGAGATGGTGGCAGATGCTAAAGTCCCTAAAAGGTTAGCCATGATTTTTGTTAAAATCTTGGTGTCTGTGTTTGTTAGGGAAATGGGGCGCCAGTTTGATAAGTCAAGCTTATCCCCTTTCTTAAAGAGTGTGACAGTAAAGGCCTCATGTCCACCTGGTAGGAGGCGCGTTTCCAACAGGCTTTGGTTAAGTGAGGCTAGCAGCAATGGGAATATATATTTGAAATATTTTTTGTAGAACTCATATGAAATGCCATCTGGTCCTGGAAATTTTCAGTTTGGCGCACCGCGAATGGCTGTCCATAATTTGTTTGGAGTAATTAAATTCATTATTTCTGGGTATTGGAAAATGGTGTGGATATGAGCTTGGTCGAGAAATTCCGCCATTTCAACTGGCTGAATTGATTCAGCTCAGTATAACTTGGAGTAATATTTTTGCATTTTGATTGCCACTTCGGCCGGTGTGTCCTCAATGGAATTATCCAATCTTTGCACCTGTGTGCAGGCCACGCTCTGGCATGGTGCGAAAATTTTTTAAACAAGTATGCGGTTTATTTCGCCTTTAGTGATGCATGTGGCCCTGTATTGGACACAAACCCGATGTTTGTGTTGCCTTTTGAGTGTGTTGAGGTGGGCGGCTGCCTCCGCCCACTTCTGGCCCCATGCAGGGCTGTATCCTGTGGCTGGAATGTTGGACTCCAAGTGGGCCAATTCCGCCAGAGCGCGCGAGATAACTGCTGATGTGGCTCATGAGTGCCTGGAGGAGAGATGGCAATAGTGGCGGATGGTGTCCTCTTTGAAAGTTGCCCATGTGGAAATGGGGTCCGCACAAAATGGTGCAACAAATGATTTTGCCAAAGTTGCCTCTTTCACCCATGTGGAAAATCCTGGTGACGCGAGCTCAGGGAGGCGGATTTTGCACCAATGTGGGGTCTTTGCAACTGTGACAGGTAAGTGGTAGGTTATTGAGACCAGTCGGTGGTTGGAGAATTCCATTTTCATTGTTTTGAAGTGGTAGATGTGGTGTTGGAATTTTGCCAGCGTTAGAATAAGGTTGATGTGGGTCATGGACCTTAATTGGCCATTGTGGACGTGGGGACGCGTCATATTTTCAAGCAGTGGGGCATGTCGCGGCAGCACATCCATTAACCCAAGGGTGGCCTTTAAAATGCATAGTTCTACATGACCCTGTGGCATGGGGTGAGGGAGGCCACTGGTCCATTAGTGAGGTTAGCCAACAGTTCATGTCGCCAACTAGGAAAGAATCAGGGGGTAGCGGGAGGGATTTGACCGACAAGAAAAATTCCCGACGCTCATGTGTGCACTGTTTGGGGCATAGATGTTGATGATTGCGTGTGCAACGTTAGCCCATGAGAAGGTGATGACGAGCACTCAGCCATTTAGGAATGTTTCTGAGGATGTGAATTTGAAAAAATTATTTTTTTAAATTAGCACCCCACAGTGCTTTGACCAAAAGGATAGGGATGGGAGGATCATTGTTTTCCAAGCTTCCTTAGAACCTCGTGGACAGTAGGACTCCTGGATGGCCAGGATATCCACAGGTAAATTGTGTTGTAAAAAACTCAGTTTCCTAGCCCAGGATGGGGAGGCCTTGAGTCCAGCAATATTCAACATCCCTAGAGTGAAGGTTTCCCCATCGCACCTTAGGTGTGAGGGGGTGGGCCCCTGGGCCCACCAGCCTCTTCAAGGTCCCCATGGGCTTTCACAGCAGCGTGGGTGTTAGCAGCAACGCTATCAGGGTTTTTGTTGATTTTTGTGGAAAGAGTCGCGTTGGCTTTGGCCTTCACTTTTTGTTTTCCTGACGTTGGACGAATTTTTTGTGGTGCGGATGAGTTCGGTGCACCGGTGAGCAGGTCAAAAAAAAAATTTTCAGTTGGGATAGGTCCCAAGATGGTTTCAACCAGAGCTTGGATGCAGCAATTGGGTGAGATCGAATCTCCCATCGGATCCTCAGATTGAGTGGCCCAATCAGCATGGGCTTCCCAATCTGATTGGATGATGGATTCCTGAGTTGCTTCCACCGCGAAGGTCTCCATGTCCTCCTGGCATTGTGAGTGTGGGATGGCGGTGGTAGCCTTGGCCACTTCCTTGGCCGTGGCCCTATGGGCCTGCTTGGCCTTCTTCTGCTCCTGCGGGGAGATGGGCTTTACCAATAGGTAGCAGCCTTGTGCTCCCCACGGGAAAGCCTCCTTGGTGCTTGCAGTTGGTTTGTAGTGCGCCTCTCCGCTGGCCATGGCTGCCAAGGGGTGCTCTTGGAATGTGACGCCCTCCTTGATGGGGCATGCATGCGCCTTATGGCCAAACATGTCACATTGGGTGCAAATGGGGGGCGCGCTGTCCACGGTTACCTGGAATGGGTGGGTGGTATGCCCTGTGATATCAATAAAAGTGGAGTGTGGGATCTGGGTTAGGTCCTTTACGATCACCTCAGTTGGGGTCAGAACTGCAATGGCTTTGCCGGTGCACAGGTGTGGCATCAGCATGAAGCGTTGCATTTTGAAAGATTGTATTTCACCATATATGGCGAGACCATCTTTCAGGTGTTGTTCCAAAATGTCACGTTTTACTGTAGTAGGCAAAAAGTCAAACGTGAGGAAAATTTGGTTTGATTTTGTCCATCTGGTGCATTTGGTTTCAATGACCCTTTGCCCTTTGGGGAGGTTGACCACTATGCACACCACTGCAGCCTCATCTGCTGCTATTTTGCTTTCAAAACCTAAGTCCAGCCAACCGTGTGACATGGAGTGAGGTGCAACATATACCGCGGTCAGGAAAATTTTGTGTACATCTTCACAAAATTTTTCCCATAAGGCCATTTTTTGGATGTCCAGATACATACAGACTCCAAATTCCACCAATGAAAGTGGCTGGGAGTGTGGCGTGTTGATGTACTGTTGCATCGTGCTTGCCACATGAGTATCTCTGTGGAAATTATGACTGCCAGTTTTTTGAGATTTTTGTCTATTCCGCCAGATTCTCTGGGGCATTTTCAAATGTTGGAGGCCGCGGGCCTTCCACCTGCTCCTCTTACCTTGCTTGCCCAACTGCTTCTGACATGGGCGCAGACTAATCTCCTCTGTGAGATTATCAAACTAGATTCAGTTTGAATTGAATAGGTTGCAAAAGTGTTTGCAATGAGAAAGAAAAGTTTTTAAGCCAATTTATATTTTTTATTTAACTGAGGCAAGCCGACAAGGGGACAGGCATTACCAAAAGAAAGAAATGACATGAAACCTGAACAGGGTCAACTCCATCAAAGAAAGTTTTTCCACCTCTGGATCAGGACTCAAATTTTTCTGGTTACATCATGG